>JASVER010000008.1:2061565-2194996 GCA_030449065.1 Oceanodroma leucorhoa
GCTGGGAGCCTGCGCGGAGCCCCGGCGGGTGGGTGTGCGGGGGGTGGGCCTGCGGCGGGCGGCTGAGGGGGCGGCCGGTCTGCCTTGGCTCGGCCCGGGCCTGCCGCGCCGCCGGCCCTCGCGCCCCTCCGCCTCCCCGGGGCCGCTCGCGCCCTTCGGGGCGTCGGGACCCCCCGCGCCCGCCTGTGCGCAGCGGCGTTACCCGGCTCACCGCAGCCGCGGTCCGCTCCTCGGRGGCGAGAGGGGGCGGCGAGCTGCCGGGTGCCGCCTGTCAGCCCGGGGGGTGCTGGGCAGGGCTCCCGCCCTCCCGGTGAACGGCGGCAGCCGCTGCGACCCACCGACCCCCTCGCTGGGGGGCGAGCTCATGGAGGCTCGTGTAGGGTGTGTAGTATGTCCACGTTCACTTCCTGGCTCATATAGAGTATATAGCGTGCTCGGGTTCATCTGCTGGCTCATACAGGGTGTATAGCATGTTCAGGTCACATAGAATGTCCAGGTTCATCTGCTGGTTCATATAGGGTGTATAACATGTTCAGGTTCACTTCCTGGCTCATACAGGGCATGTAGCATGTCCACTTTCACTTCCTGGCTCATACAGGGTATATAGCATGTCCAGGTTCATCTGCTGGCACATATAGGGTGTATAGCATGTCCAGGTCACCTGGGTGCTGGGAAGGGAGCAGAAGGCGGCAGCGTTTCTGTTCTCTGGCCGTTTCGGTACCGGATAACCTGGCAGATGARCCTGAACGGTTCGTGTTTGGCAGGGGTGCGCTCCAGATGGCCTGGCAGGATTGAGGGCTGGGAAAATCCAAACCCTGAGATCTCAATGATGGGATGTGTTGTTTTATAGAGGCCGTAGTGCGCGGGTCTGGAAACGTGCTTGTGAGTTGTCATTAACCGAGGCATGGTGAGAAGCCTCCTGCATGTCTTCTCTCTCCCAGCTGTGAGCAGCCCGTGCTGGGCTCGGTATTTCCTTCCCTGTCGTCTGGCTTCTAACTGACAGATTTGTAAGTTGTCGGTGCGGTCTGTGGTTTCCCTGTGGGTTATGAAGAGAAAAYGTGACAGAGGAAATCGCGTGACAAATAGGGTCGCTATCAGGGTCAGATTGTTATATTTATTGTGCCATCAAGTGCCACTTCAGTGTTTCTGGGCAATTCAGTTCTTCCACCACGGAAATCCCCAGTGGCTTGTTGGCATCGTGTCTGAGAAAGAAGCCGTGTGCCTCCATTGGGTTAGACGTACTCCAGCAGAGCCAGAGTTTTATCCTTAACCTGTCATTCAGGTCCTTCAGGGGAAAAAATAGTGACCAGAAGCCGTGTGGGGTGGAAGTGAAGAGGGGGGAGCGGGAAGTGGTGTCCTTTCACTTGGATGCAGGCAGAGATCCCTGGCTGYGGGGACAGGCGTCTTCCCTTCGGCCGTGCAAAGTTGGCCGCGTTTTCTCTTGGCTTTCGCAATGCTGAAGGCTAAAGCTGGTGCAGAGTTTGATTCCGGGAGATGTGTTGGTGTGAGCGGATCAGTCGGGGACTCTCTTCTCCCTAGGGTCATACAGGATTTGGTGCCCAGGTAGAGAGCCCGTTCTTCTAATGAGATCTGAGCTGTAAGCGTCGTATTGCGAGTGCTCTTCTTTGCAAGAGCATCCTCAGGCTTGCGACTGCACAGCAATCAATCTATTATGGTAATTTCTGCTGACCTAAATTCTCCTCTTTGTTTTGAGCCGCGTACTGCTTTGTGCTCGATTTCCCACCCTGAATTTCTAACTGGCCTTTGGCTTGGTTAAATGCTCACTGCAGTCCTTTTCCCGGAAGAGGCTGAGTTTCCTGGGGGGTTGGTTGGGTTTGGGAATGACTGAGGCATCCTGGTGCCTGGATTGAAAGGACCCCCTGRGACCGAGGGTCCTTCTCTTTTCTGTGGCGTGTTCCCCCTGTGCAAGGCCGGTCTGTGGTCRTACGCACAGGGTCACTCAGGATTCACAGAGAATTGGAAGCTGGAGAGTAATGTGGGTGTCTGCCATCTTTTACGGTGCAGGTGGGGCAGTGATGCAAATCGGAAGGTATGTGGACTGTGCTAAAGCTCAGCATTTGATTAACTCGATATAAAAAGACCTGATTTGCCCCAGAACATCACAGCGCTCAACCGGGGCAAGAGCCGTTCCTTCTTCGTCTCTTGGTCTTAGGAATTTGTTTCTCGGGCTCATTCTGAGTGTCACTTAACCTGTTAACTCAGCAGATATTTTCTCAACAGCTTTTGTTTGCCGATAATTATGGTTTTATATCCAGAATTGCCTGGAGCCTTTCCCCTGCTGGCCAGACAAGGGCTCTGCAAGAGAGAAATGGTCTGAAGATGCTGCAGCTTGCATTTAATGAGCCCTGTCTCTGCCTGGCACAGGACGGGCTGTTAATTAAGGATGATAAGACCAAGCATTACACAAGTCCAAAAATAACTTCTGAATTGGCGGGTGGTGATTTATTATTGTGCTTTAGAGGTAGGGAGACAAAAAAACATGAATACATCAAAAAATATAAATAGCTGCAGTTTCTGGAGTCAGCTAGTGTTTATGGGCTGGGGGGGTGACCTGTTTGTTGGCTCTGGGGCCTTGCTGCTGGAGATCTGATGACAGAAGTGGCCTTAAGGTTAGCACGGAGCTGCTGCTGATCTGCTTCTCTTCTGGATCCTGGAGGCAGGGAGGGAGCAGCATTCCCTCTTTTATTTCTGCTGGTTGGGAAATGTGTGTGTGTATGCATACATGCAAGTGCAGATTTTTCAGAGTATCCTACACCATCTAGCATAAAATGAGCATAAAATATGTAAACCCAGTGTAAATACTTAAATAAAATATGTCAACCCTGGGCTGGTTCAGGCCCTTCCTCTCTGAAGCTTGATGGGCTGGACAGCCACACAGTGAGTTCTCCGCTGCTTTCCGCTTCAGTCATCCGGGCTGTTTTCCTTGTTGCTTTCTCAGATGAGCCCAAGAAAGGCAGTCRAATGAAAGATAAAGAACGTGTCCTGTGATAATGCGGCAGAACTGTTTGTGACGCAGAGAGCGAACACTTATGTGTGTAGGAGGTGTTCAGATGCATTAAGAACTATTTGTGGGCTCTCTTCTTTAAGGACAGAATGACTGGGGAGTAATTTAAGCTTCTGGCTGGAGAAGTGCATCTTGATTCAAAGCTTTCTGTGAGGAGGAGGAGGAGGAATGAGGACTGACAGCCTCCTCGAGCAGCTCTTGGGGATGGGGTGCAGGACCCAGAAGCACTGTTAAGGCTCAGGGGTTCACGTTCACATGATCTGGAGTGAGTGAGAGCCCAGCCTGATGGGCTGGAGCAGCAAGACCTGTTCTCGATGACCGTACTGGCTGTAGGACCTGCTAAGGTGGGCAGGAGGTTTGCAGAGCACTTGTGGAGGGAGTCAGACCTCCCAAGATGAGCTGGAGGACGACGAGGGATGTTGGTGGAAGGGCTGGGATGCCGAGTTCACTCAAGGGCTGTGACAAGGTGGAGGAAGGTTCAGGAGGGAGCTGAGCTCTCCCAGCGTGTCAGCTGGACTGGAGGGCTGTAGGTGGCCAAAGAAGCTGTTTCCAGGGAGGTCACAGGTTCACTGCAGGGACTCTCACCCTGCCAGTGGTTCTCAGTTCAGTCTTTGGGTGGTTTTGTACCCATTTGTCTAAAGAAAGGACACCTTGAAAATGTGCCTCTTGCAGGCCTGGGCTGTAGGGTTTGTCTCCTTTCCTTGCTTGATGAAACAGCTTGCAAGCACAGAGTGAGTTGTAAGAAAAGCCTGAGCTTGCCACTGATCCCAACCACTTCTGTTGCTTATCCAGATTCTCCCTGCTCTGCCCAGGCCATCCTGGTCGCTCCTCTGCCTCCCAAAACAGCCCRGTCCGTTTATGTTCGTTGTAGGCTTGGGGAAGGCCAAGTCACYGCCTGCCCCCGGCGCAGCTGCATGTTCAGATCATAGAATCATTTAGGTTGGAAAAGACCTTTAAGATCATTAAGTCCAACYGTATCCACACCCTCCGGGCTCTTACTCTGGCACAGGCTACAATTCAGAAATGGCGCCAAGTAACTGGCTTTGGACAGAGCTCTGCAGTGCTGTAAATGGTCTTTTTGTGGCCAGGTTTGGCTTTGTTTCATCCCCCAACAGAGAGGAGACTGTTTGGTTCACCTGGGTGCAATGGAAGGAGGAGAACTGGGAGTCCCAGTCCTTAACAGGATTAAGGGCTCGTGCCCTGTCCTGACTTGTCTCTCATTTTCCCCGCTGATTGCTTTGTTGACTAGTGGCTTTGCTGGAGGATGTAGTCCCTGTGTTCTGTTAATTGTGCTCAGACCGTCCAGGGCCAATTATTTATTGCCATAAAGTAACTGCTCAGCTGTCTGATAGGGGCCAAACAGGGCTGGCTGGAGTTGTTCTTAGATATGGGAATGAGCTTGTTGTAAAGGAGCTGGTTACTGTTGGCGGGATGAAAGTGAGCAGGAGGAAATAGATTTTGGTGCCCAGAGGCCTGCCTGATGGTGAGTGTTAGTACRGCATCCAGAGGAGCTGCGTGTGCAGCAGAGGCATCTCCTGGAGGTGCAGGCTGCCTTGCTTGCACCGGGGTTTTACGTTTTCACTGGCAGTACTGTGGGAGTTGAAGCGTTCCCTGTTGTCTTCAGCTTGGCCAGGTAACAGCAATGAAAGCTGCAGACTGCCTCTCCCTCGCCGGTTAATTCGTTGTGAAAGCTACTAATTGTCATCTGGCAAGAATTTTAATTCAGAAGAGACAGTCTAAAGTAGCAACTTGTCCTTCTTATGCAGTGAAGGCAGTGCCAGAGGGAAATGGTGGGTGTTCGATTGCGAGGGAACTTCAGTCTTGCTTGGACAGTGTTACTCCCCACGGGATTGCTTAAGTGGGACCTTTAAAGAGCGCTCCTGTTGCTGCTGATACTTGTGATTTATACTGAAACATCTTGAATTGTGTCTTCTAGCAAAAGGAGCAGCATGTCTCCAAAGACAAATACGCCATCGTTGGAGTCTCTGGTACAACGTTCCTGCCACCAGCATTTCTGCTGTCCGGACATACAGCACGCAGACAGCGGAGAACAAGGAAGAAGAGCCCCTGCACACCATCATCAGCAGCACAGAGAACGTGAAAGGTGGGCACGAACACAGGTGTCTTGTGGGAGCGCTGTTAGGGTGCAGGCAGACGCAGGACGATGTCTGGGTGCAGCTGTGCCCTGACTATGAGAGTGAGCCCTCTGCAGTCGTGTTTCTGCCTCTGGAGGAGGTGGAGGTATGGGTCATCGCATCCGAGCTGGCAGGCTACAGTTTGACCCTGTATGGCACCATCACCTCCCCAAAACTGCAGCGTGTAAATCAGAATGACCTTCACTGAGAAATGAGGCCATCAAGACTGCGGGAGGAAGTTACATCTGTGGGCTTAGCCAGGTAATTGATGGTCATGCCTATGTGTAGAGACTCTGCAGGCACTAGAATTTGCCTAAAAAGAGACTTTTTGTCCCAGAAGCAAGCTKTGCCTGCCCAGGTCATTGCTGTGGATCATGGAGGTCTAATGAGTGGTGTCAACCTTTTAGTTAGAATGAATTGCTTTGTACGTCTCCAGGGAGAGGTGCTTTAAAGCAAAGTCACGTGAGTTATTCAAGCACAGAAATAGCATCTTAATTCCATGCTCCCTTGGCTTTTCTGGCAGGTACTTTTGAGACTGCCAGGCTGTGAAGCCTCCAGTGGGGTTGATGCACTGCTCGTGCTGCCGTCCACAGCCCAGCTTCGCCCCTGTCACTGGGGAATGTAGGTCCTCGCCAGCAAGGTGTGGCAGAGGTGATGTGTGGCCTGTGGCTTCCCCCATGTTGCTTCGGGGTTCTCCAATGCCTCTAGCAGGAGAAGTGCTATTTTTAAAAGGCCAGGGATGGTCTTTCAGCTGAGATGTTTTGTAGTGTTTTTCTTTCTGAGGAAAATTCTCTTTCTGGGCACAGTGTGCTACCTGCATGGGTGGCTGTACGTGTGCACTCCCTTGCCTGCTCCACAGAGACATTTGAGAATCTGCCTTTTTCTGCTTAAGGCTCCGAGTATCGTTTGGGCATGAGAAATGCTACCTGGCTGTAGAAGCTCTTGGAGCAGGCCATGTGCAGATGGTTCCCTTGAAAATTGAGTAAGGGRAGAATATGGAAGGCAGGCTATAAACCATGGGAGGCACTTGAGAGAGCGGTTGGGGATTGCACGGAGCCACGCGTTAGGAACAAGGGGAACCACCTTTCACTTCTTGTTTACTGATTGCTCTGCAGCCCTGACATGGTGACCAACGTGCCGGTACTGCAGGCTTTGACTGCCTTGAGGTTTGTGTGCAAGGAGTTGAGGTGCAGAGGCCAAGTGTCTGCTTGGCCAAGCGTGCTGCCTCATAGGGGTGTGTAAACAACACCTTTGTTGTCACCTTGTTGGAGGCCACAGCTGCCTGTGTCCCATCTTGCTTCAGGCTTTCGCTCCTGGGAAGCTGAAGCACATGGTAAGACTGCAGTTTTGCCTTCCTTCCCAAGAGGACCCTGGTGAAATGCTTTAAAGGTGTGTTTGCGATTTTATTCTAGGTGCAGCCTCTAAACATGAGTTTCAGGCTGAAACGAAGAAGCTGCTGGACATTGTTGCCCGTTCCTTGTACTCGGAGAAGGAGGTAAGGAACCCAGTGCTTGCTGGTAGATTTTTCTGTTGGCAAAGCCCTGTCTCTGGCAAGGGGTACATCCAAAATGGTTTTGCTGGGAGAATGCCTGCTCAGTTTCCCAGCAAGTCCTGTGCTGTTCACATGGCGTGCTTTCTTGAATGACGTTTTCTTAAGACACCTCGAAAGTGTGTTTTCAAAACAATTTGTAAGTACGGCCAGGTGACTCTCTGAGCCGCAGAGCCTCTGCACTTTAATACTGAGTTCAGACAAACTGTTCTCCTGGCAGATAATGGGGAAMTGCAGTTCTTTCTCTAGCGAGCTGGGAATTAGTTTGTGAGTAGGCAGTGAGTTCCCAGGTCTCTGGGAGTCCCATGCAGTGGAGGAGGCCAGACTGCAGTGTCAGGTTGTGTCTCGTCCCCAGGTATTTATCCGGGAGCTGATCTCCAATGGCAGCGATGCGCTGGAGAAACTGCGTCATCGGCTGATGGCAGAAGGGCAGGCCTTGCCAGAGATGGAGATTCATCTGCAGACGGACAGTGGAAAGGGAACCATCACGATCCAGGTACCTCCCTTTGGTAACAGGAGAGCGTTATTCCCTGCTGCTTTCATCACGAGCCTTTGTTCCATGAAGGATCAGTGGAAGCTGAGTGGCAGCACAGTCCCGTGGATTCCCAAGCCTGCCTGAACAAGTGTCTTGTCTTCAGCTGAACTCTGGTTCATGAAGCTGTAACCTTAGGATTTGATGAGAAACCACCAATTTATCTGCTCCCCACTTGTCCCCGTAGGAAACTCGCTGCTTCTTCCTTCCCTGTTAGGAACTACCAGTAGCTTTTCTCCCAGTACCTTGTCTGGTGCACTTCTCGGGTTGTGTGTGCATCTCTCACCAGTGGAAAAGTTGGGAGTCTGGTTTCATCCTGACCTTTGGGAAGGAATTCTGTCAGCTCTTTAAGTCAGCGGTGTTACATGGTAGCTCGCAGGCCTTCCCTCTCACCTCAGTCACTGGGAGATGCTGGCGTGGTGAGAAGAACCTCCCATTGCTGCTTGTCTCTGTCTCCTCCTGCTCCAGGACAGGCCAAGTCCAGCTGATGTTGAGGTTCTGCCCTAACGTACAGGTGGGACTATAGATTGTGGCAGTACCTTAGCACTTGTCTGTCCTCCTTTCTGCAGCCCTGGTTTTGATTGTTCCCTACTGGTGACAAAACGCTTAGCAGGAGGGGAGTGATCGGTGTAAGCGTGCTCACCTGTGGGACTCAGGGTGGTGAGGGAAGGTGGAGCTGGTCCTTCCCTCTGTACTTTGATTGCTCTTGTTCGTGGCTGTTGTCCAGGGTGGAAGGCTGAGGCTCAGTTTTGGTGTTTTCTTGGCAAAGTTCTTAATGCAAAGGCAAACTGGTAACTTTCCTTGTGGACCAGTGTCAGCTGTGAGAGTGTAGCTGTGGACTATTCTCAGGAGAGCGGAGAATGAGGCAGAGAGCAGTGCGTAAGTGAAGGCTGACCACAGCAGCTCCAGGGGAGATGTGGCACAGACAAAGCACATGATCTGGTATTTTTCACGTGGGACAAAAGCACTAGCTGTTAGAGGCTGCTCAGTTATTTTATACTTCTCTTTCTCTGCAGAACAAGCCGCTGCGGTTGCCATGGGGAAGTTAGCGATCGTCAGTGGGCAACACAATCATCAACCCAAAGATTCTCAAACCGTAATGCAGAGAGAGGCTTTGCTCTTCCTATCACACCTGACTATTGCATTTTTCTGACTGCTGTGTAACGCTGATTCTTTAATGAGCTCTCGTTTAGTCCCAAGCAGGGTGTCATTCCTGTCTTGCTTTTGTCTTTCCCATTTGAGATCATAGTGGACGCGTGGCCTCTGACTCCCATCAAGACGTTCTTACAACTCATGTCCTGAAACTCTGGAAGCTGTCCCCTTCTTTAGCAGTTTGGTTAAGAGACCTGTTTGCCCACCTTGCAGATAGGGTGCATTTGATGTCATACCCCATTAGATGTGTTAGGGATTTGTCTTTTTATAACTCCCTACCTGGCTGCTTGTGCATCTCTAATGTGACTAAATGAGTCTTAACTAGGAGGCTTTTAACTGCAGCAGTACTGCACTCTGAGAAGGGAGAGAGAAGAGCGTTACTCCAATCTCTTTTAATAGGTTTACCTTCTCAGTAGTGCCTAAAGCTCCTTCCCTCCAGTGAAGGGTTTATTTATAACCTCTTGAGGAAACGTACTGCATATAACAATTGCTTTGAACAAGCCTCATTCAGAACATTTCCCTACCTTTCAGGAATACAAAGGTGGGAAAAATTTGCCTGCAAGGATTGAGGCAGAGATGGATCTGTCCCTTAATCACTGTTTTGTTTTCTGTATTCACTAGACCCACCAAAACAGAAGCAGCAGGTCTCTCCTGTGTGATCTGTAGCAATGGTCACCCCATTTTTTTCTAGAAAGGTCCCATTGTCTCACTCTGACCCCTAGATCCTTCTCAGATCTTCATGCTGCTCTTGGCCCCAGGATCTGCTGGATCTCTCCCCACCCCTTCCAAGCCCTGAGGCATCTCTTTGTGTCTCACTAGTTGAGAAAAGGCAGGTCTGTAATGTGTGGTGGCCTCCATTACAGGCATGTTCCTGGTGGGGATTATCTAGCTCTCGTAAAGGACTACCTTCACCTCTGTTAAGTGACTGCAGTTCTGCTTACTTCTCTGCCAGGACTGAATTTCAGTCGTAAGCATAGCAAGGCTCAGAATTGTAGTATCATGTTCTCATTCAGGCATATCCTACCTAAGCATTGCCAAGTGTTGTATCTGCTAAGAGGGAAACGTTCACTGTCTGGTTCACCGGATTACACCACCTCAGTTCCTTCACCAAAGTCCTGTTGTTTTAGCAAAGTCCACTGTTTCCTCCACCCCTTTGAAAACCGCCTCGTTCTGTTTCTAGGACAGCTCCATCTGGTAGCAGCCACAGCCTGCAAGGTCAGATCTCTTCAGAAAATCCACTTGAAAATGTTACGGGTGTGTTTTCAATGAGGACAGATCTGCAGAGCTCTGCAGTTCTGCGTGCTAAGGCTTCACGGATATGTTTTTGGACCCTTTGAGGTGGGAACAGAGAACCTCTTACAGACCCCAAAGCCCTGTGATCACAGAGCTCTCCTTCAACACCCGCACGAGGCTCTCCGTGGCCGACTGGTGACAGGCGCTTGGCTGTGGTGCAGTCGGGGTTGCTGCTACGCAGCTCTGCCATACTGCTGTGTCTGGTGGTAACCCTGTGTTTGTGTGAGCTCGGGGGCTGGAGCCGTGCTCCTCACTGATGCTTAATTTAGGGCTAGGACAGTGCTGGCAGTTTAGAGGAAATGTTTGAAATGTTTACAGAGCTAATAGCTGCTGCTGTTGGGTGAGAGGGAGTGTGATTGCTGTTTTAACACGGGTAAGCAGCATAATTGCTGCCAGAGCTTGGGCTGCTGAGTTCCCTTTGCTGGGCTTTCTTCTCACTGTTGCAGTCATCCAAAATCAGTGTCTGTGAAGCCACAAAATAGCGAATTTGCTGTGTTTGGGAGGAGTTAAAATGACTGCAAACACCACTCCTCCCTGCAACTGCTCCCTGTATCACTGAGCAGATCTCTCCTGGCTTATGAGTTATAAACAGTCTGCAGCAAGGACTGGACTGTCCTGAGCCTCTCGTAAGGAACTGAGATGTTTGGGCTTCAGCAGGTGCACCCGTGTGTCCAACAAAGCTTGGTGCAGGTGGGGAGCCGGTCCTGCTCCAGGCTGGGTCATGTCCTGGCAGCCACCCTGGGCTACCAGGCTGCAGCAGAGAGAGGGTTACGTCCTTAGCTGTGTGCAGCACTGCAGCATCCGTCTGCCACTTGGGCTTGCGGAGGCAGGGGAGCAGGAGATGGACAATAATGCGGGTAGAAATGGAGAGGTAAAGCTGTCTGTACTTGGGCAAGCCTTAGGTGGAATTAAGCTTACAGAAATGTGCCGCTGATTGCAGGGGTGGGTTAGAGCTTCCAGTTGTTGCATCATCTTTAACAAATAAGCTAGGGAACCACAAATATAAACGCATCTCAAATAACCTGCAGCCTAGGGAAAGAAGTGCAGAATCTTTTCTTTTCTTCCCCTTCATGCCAGAATAGGAGCATGTCACATTTAAAAATGGGAAATTCAAAGTGGATAAAAGGAAGTACTTTTCTGAACACTGGGCATTTAGACTTGGATGGGTGGAGGCTGAGCCTGTAGCAATGCTCGGCATTGTTGAAAATAATGTTAACACAGGGTATTGGAAAAGAAAGGAAACCTCAGGCTCTCTGCTTTGGACAGCTTCCTGTACTAGGCCAAGATTACCTTGTATCTGTATGCGTCGGGTTTTTTGTGCCTTTTCGTCTGTTCGTGGCTGCTGCAGATGCCGTATTGGTTTTAAACCAGAACGCTGCTCCAGTGTGGCTGCTGTCCTAGTCTTGTGAATTCTGAGTCTCTTTAAGCAAGGTATTTAAATAACAGAGGGGACASTTGCTAATCGGACATTTTGGGATTTTATTACCTTATCAGTTGGTGAAAGCAGCGTGTSCTTATTTGATAATGTAGTCAGTGTTCTTCTGACGCCCTGTTGAGATTTTGCACTGAAATAAGTGTTTCAAATGTTCGTTTTGCATTAAAGCAAAATGAAAGGCGCAGTAGCTCAGACATGTACCTCTGACTGCAAGCATTCTTTCAGATGTAGCCATGGCAAGGGCAGCAGTTAATGGTTAGGTAATGAATTATTTGGTGTAACGAGGCTCTGCAATACCTTAAATTGGACTCAGATAATGAGCAAAGACGTTACATTACCTAGRTTCTTGTTTACCAGCTAAACTAAGCRRTTTGTTGTTTTAAACTAGATTTGTYGCTGTAATTATGTGCAGTTTGTTTCTGCTTTACCAAAAAGTATGATATGAATACAAGAGGTGTGGACTGACTGATTTGATGAGACAGATAGTGGGGCCGAAGGTGTTCATTTACCCCTCCGTCAAGGGAGATGGAGGTCCTCAGGGCTGCGGAGCAAACACAGAGGATTTCATGGTGGGAGCCCCGAGGTACTGCGTGCCCGGCAGTTATCCAGCCAGCGTTACACAGAACGGTCTCTGTTTGCAAACGTCCGGCACCCACGCCACAAAGGTTAGAACAAAGTGCAGAGAAAGCACAAAGGTCCCAGGCAGTTCAACAGCAGGCTTTGTATCTGGCAGGTCTCCACACACAAAAGGGTGCTAAAAGCAATGTTTAGCTGCCGTCTTTTCAGGGGAAATGTTACTTAGTTTAGAAGTGTAGTTCAACAAGTGTGGCCGTAGAGCTGGTCATAGTCCCTCAGAAGATGGGGTGAAGGTCTGTAGCCTGTTATGTTATCTTGCAGAGGGACAGRGCTGTAGGGGGGATGGTTCAGGGGGAGGCTGTTTACTCTGCACCCTAAAAGTCCCAGAAGGGAAATTCAGCCAGGTGAGTAGGTTGTTATTCTGCTGAGTAACAGAAGGGCTTCTGTAATTAACCTTCAGCTAATGAAGTGTCAGCGCACTGAACTCTTGTTTCACGGTATACAGTGGTTGGTTTCTCCAGGCTGTGGAGAAGCRTTTGGCGCTTTGAACATATCCCTCACGTCTTGTAATTCGTGAAGCCCCATGTGCAATTTGCWTTGTGCTTTTACGAATAACTCTGCTGTGGCTGTTTTCAGCCTGATAAAACCTTTCTTGCAGACTGAATGGAGGGCCTGAAACTGCCTGCAAGGGAAGACAAGTTGTAATGTTGATGGTGGAGCAACAGCAGTCCTTGCATTTAGGCTGGCCGATCGTGGGTAGAAAGAGTTTGCAGAGGGTTGTGTGATGACATGGTGGTTCCTGGCAAAGACGTCTAGAAGCTGTGCAGCACGGAGAGCTGTGAGAAGGGCAGTGGAAGTCCCGCCAGCTCCTTCCTTGGATTTCATGGAGCTAGYGCTGCCAGCGCTTGTGTCGGCCCAGCCCGAGGCAGGCTGTTCGTGGGCAGGTTCATTTGCTTCCCCTCGCTGAAGCGGGCCTGCTCTGCAGAAGCCGAGCTCCCGTCTCTCCGCCGCCGCCACTTTATTCCCCGTTCCCCGGAGCAGCACCATCTGGTGAAGGGAGCCGAGAAGCGCAGCGCCGAGGCCAGCCGCAGGAAACGCATACGCTGCAAGAGCGGTTTGAATCTTGATGGCGTTTCCATCGTAATCCGYCCAGGTGTTTTCCTGCAGTAGGAAATGCCTGCTTTGCCAGGATCTTCGCCTGGACACCTAAAAGGACGCTTTCTGCTTTTCCTGTTAGTGCTCGGTGCTGTTTGGGGAGCAGACGGTTTTGAGCTGTGCTCTCTTTGTTCGTTGCGATTCACCCTCATCAAACTAGTCTCCAGGAATTGTCATTAAGCATTTTGCAATAAGTTTGGCAGGGCATTTGGAATTCAATAGCCAAATAAATTCACGGGGTAGGGATATATTTTTTTTAACATGCTGGAATTTGGGAATGACATGCTGTGCTATAAATAGGAGTGGATCAGAGGAGTTAAGAGTTCTGCTCAGGGTCTGGCATGAACAAAACCTGAACCAGATGCTGAAAACTTTTCTTTCTGGCTTTTTCTTCTCTGGGGGAAGGGACCATGTCAGATTCCTGAGATTTTGCCATACCCTGTTTGTTTTTCCTGGCTTTTCATCTCCCACTGTTGAGATCTTACTGGGCATCATCCCTCTTCTCAGCCAAGTCGACTGACTGGCCTTACCATATTTAATCAAGGGGAAGGTGTTGCTGTGCCGTGACTTGTGGGGATGCAGAAAAATGTCTTACCCACATGGCATCTCACTCAGTAACCTCACAAGCTGACCACATTTTGATCCTTCAGTGGAGTTAAACACTATATTAAAAAATATCTACTGACATTAACTTACTTTGCTAGTAAATAATCCCAGTAAATGCCCCACATGGGTGGTAGAGGCGTGCTGTGCCAGAAGTCTACTCCGGCATCTCACCTCCGAGCCATCTAGCAGCAGCCAGTTCTGCTCTAGCTCATTTTGCTGACTCCTGCACGCCAAATCCCACCCCTGCGTTACCAACACTGGGAGCGTGTCAGCCCGCTTCTGGGTGTGCAGGCTGCTGCCAGCCGCGATAACTGTGCTCACAGGTACTCGGGTAGAGCTGAACTCCTCACGTGAACGAGAATCACCTTTCACTTGGCTCGTTTTTGCGCTGCTGCTGCCGCCTTACAGAGTGGCTCAGAGAACCTGTAAGAGTGGCTTCTCGGGATGTTTCTGCCAGGTAGAGAAGCTGCTGGGATTTGGGAGGGGGGATGGCACTTGGCTTTCARAAGTGGCATCTTGGAGGGCATTAGCCTGCCCTTTGCTTCTGTGGGARATGTGTGTGGAGCAAGTCTGAAAATACATTGGACTACAAAGTGGGAAAGATTTTTGTTGGGGTCCTGTGTGAGAGGGTGGCCGTTTCTAGCTGGGGTTTGCTGTTATCCGTGTTGCCTTGGGATTGTGCAAATGTGTTGTGGCAACAAATGAAGTTGCAGCCTAGTGTGAGGGTTGCTGCAGCCTTTTCTGGCTGGTGGCTGCAGGGTCTGCTGCCTGAGAGGTGTGCACCAGCAGCAGGGAGTTGTTTATCTGCATGCAGGAGTGCAAATCTGGATTAAACTGGGGAAGACAACAAGCCGTGTGCCTTCGAAGCCTGGACAGAGCACCGTGAGGTGTAACCAGTGTGCTGTACTTCCAGCTGGGGTTAGTGTGTTCCCACAGGCACTGCAATACCCAGCTCTCAGGGACCTGGACACTGAAAGCTTCATACTCAAGTCTTGTGGAGCACAATGTGAGGGGGAGAGGAGGAAGGAGAAGACAGAGTAGATGGAGATCAGTGAATGTAGCGCTTGTAGACAAGGTTCTGCATTACCTGAGAGTTAAGGGATTCACTGCTCTGCCACTGATTCCTGACGTGAGGGCATCGGTTCCCCACCTGCGGATTGGAAATAAGCTGCTTCTCACTGCTCCTCAACGCCCCTTTGGACCTATTCAGGAATGGAGACTGTCTCTGTACGTGCACGGTACCTGGCACAGTGAGGCCCCGACTGGGCTGAGATCTCCTTCCAGCACTGTCATCCTGTGCATTTTTAGAGGGGTGTGGGAACCAGCCTGTCCTGGCATGGTTCTGTTTTCTCTCAGTAAAAGGCTTGAGTCTCTGAGCTTTCTGGTAGTTTATAGCCACAGGGCAGCTGTGGCTGCCCCTTGGAGGTGTGCGCCTTTTCAGTCCACTGTCCTGACCACGTGCAGGTGGAGCCACAGCAGGGTGTCTGCTGTTGCATTTACTGCTCAGCTGGCTGGGAGAGAGTGGGAGTCAGGGGTAGAAGTTGCTGGGGTGCTGGTTGCTAAAGCAATGCTTCTCTACTGATGTTTCAGCTACAATTGCTGTTTCTTTTCAGGACACAGGTATTGGGATGACCCAGGAGGAGCTGGTTTCTAACCTTGGTACCATTGCTCGATCAGGCTCGAAGGTAACTTGGGATGAGGCACTCCTCCTCCCCCCTTAGAAAAGTCTTCTCCAATTACAGTCACTTTTGTTCTCCCAGTAACGTCTCATTCCGTTTCATCCCTTGGCCCCCAGCCCAGCTGTGAAATTACACCCCTCTTGGAAGGTGAAACCTATCTGTGGAGTCTTCTAGCTCTTAATGGTCTCTGCTGTGTGCTGTGGGAGGCCCATGGTGCCCAAGCAGCGCTAATGGGCCCTGTGTGTAATGCTGCTGCACCTGGCTGCCCTCACTCCCAAAAGCAAATGCCTTCCTTCCCAAGCCATCGTTACGGAGGGGCACACGCTCACTCGGCATTCACCCTCTGTCTGGGAGGGCAGCAGCTGTGCCCTGATGCTGGCAAGTTGTTATTTTTTTTTTTTTTCATCTCTGGAGTCACCATTCTGAGGTTTGATGCTCCTGATTGAATGAGCCCTCACTTGTTTTCCTTTACTGCTAGTGGCAGTGAGTGTTGCCCTAAGCGATGCTCCCCTTTTCCAGAGGTGCAGTCCCTGTGGGAGAAACTCTCTTCCTCGGGCACCGTCCTCAGAGCGCTAACACAGAGGTGTGGGATGGGGGTACTGGACTGGAGGATGGGTTGCAGCCTCCCAGTAGTACCTGAAGTCACTGCGCACTGGTGTTTATCTCCTTTGTTCCTCCAGGCTTTTCTAGATGCTCTGCAGAGCCAAGCTGAAGCCAGTAGTAAAATCATCGGCCAGTTTGGAGTAGGGTTCTACTCAGCTTTCATGGTGGCCGATAAAGTGGAGGTGTTCTCACAGTCTGCAGAACCGGGGAGCCCAGGCTACCACTGGTCTTCAGATGGGTAAGGCTGCGGAATGGGATGGAAGCGTGGCGGGGCTGTGTCCAGACCAGGCATGGACTGAAAGCTGTGCAAAGCAAGACAGGGCTTGTGTGGTCTTTCATGACCAGCCTTACTGGTTTAGATCCTGCTCAGATTATACATGATAACAAAGTGTGGCTAAATGTTCCGGGGTGGAAACCACAGGGACAAACTTACTTTGTCAGAGCAGGCGTGTTGTGGACAAAGAGAGTACCTGCCTCTCCTGTTCCTTCCCTGCTGGCAGGCAATCATCTTAGCTGTGCCCCAGACCGGAGAGACAAATTTAATCTCTTTGGTCTAGTCATCCCCTGGCTTTTTGCTCAAGGGCACCCACAGTAGGCAGGGCTCGTGCAGCGCTGTGGCTCTGTAGGCCACGTGTCTTCTGTGGGTCGGATCTGTGGGCTTATCCCTTGCTTTTTGCTTGAAGTTGCAAACATTTGTGATGGCAAAGCTGTGGACTGCTGGACCATGTTGAAATTGGAGCTTCTGGGGGTGAAAAGCTCTGCATCCCCTTAAGATCTCCTAGGAATAAAGCACTTACTGAGTTATTTAAATTCTTGAAAAAAACGTCTTGTAACTGAGACATCAGACTGTCTTGGGCTGCAGGCAAGCTGCTGTATACGGCAGCCTGTATTGCCATACACACTGAATGCTTGTTCTGTCGTTGCTGCTGCTGTCTCTCCCCTGGGTCAGTGGTTGATCCATATGGCATTCACTTAGCAATAGGGTAGGAATGGTCATCCAGAAGGAGCACAGCTGCTTCTCCTTGTGACCACTTACTGCATACTCCAGTGGAGATGTGAACGAGGGCCCACAAACAAGTCAGAGTTGCCAAGGGAGAAGGCAGGAGCCTGGGTGTTAGGGTCCCTGTAGGAAATGTAGGAGAGGAATTGAAGGCTGGGCCCACACAACCTGAAGTTTGTTTGAAGTTTGTTTCCTTTTCAGTAGAGGCTGCTGGTGTCTTTGCAGAGCAGTGTGTCCTGGGCCTGGAGTCTCTGGAGGGACAACAGCCACATGTTTTGGGGGGGCTTCTCAGAGCCACAGAGAGCATTCAGGCATTCAAGATTTTTTGCCTTTTGCTGTGGCACTGCAGTGTTGTATATGCTCTTAATTTAATGCAATATTTGTATGTCCCGTCATGGATGTATCTGAGGCACAAGCTGACATGGGGTCTGTTTCTAATCCTAGCTCAGGAATGTTTGAGATTGCAGAAGCATCTGGTGTCAGAACTGGGACTAAGATTATTATACATCTCAAAGAAGACTGCAAGGAGTTTGCAAATGAAGACCGAGTCAAGGGTGAGTGAGGAGGGAAATGCTGTTACCTGCTGAGGGGCTGTGGGAAGTCTGTCGCTGCCCCTTGAGTGGGAGGTGAATTTGCAGCGGTTTTCCTCCCCTGCTGTTACTGAAGAAATTCTTACTGTGTTGTTTTCACAAATGTGACTCCTCTATGTCTTATTTCCATTCCAGAGGTGGTGACAAAATACAGCAACTTCATCAGCTTCCCGTTGTACCTCAATGGGAGAAGAATTAACACATTACAGGTGAGCAGGAGGGCCGCAGGCAGGTCAGTCGTGGAGAAGAACCATTGTAATTCTCCACTGGAGACAGGAAACAGAATAAAGCCACTGCTGTCCCTAGAAATCAGGGGAGGGTTGTCCAGGATATCACAGACCCTGTAGTGATCAGTTAATTAGAACAAAAGGAGACGATCCAGCAGATGTCATGCCTGGAACTGCTTGTTTGCATTTGTTGGAGAGAATTCTTGCAGATTGGCAAAGCAGTTTTTATTTATAGATATCCTCTGGATTTTCCCTTAATCAGAATGATTATCTCAATGCTTTATAATACTTATTTTAACTCTTTAAGGCAGGTGACATGTTAGTGATGCAGGGATTGCTCACATCACTGGTGTGCTGACACCTCTTGCTGCAGTTCTCTCTGTCCTTCAGCATGAGGGAGCCAGTGCCAGTGAGTGGTTGGTTTTCTTAGTGGCTCAGCTCACAGCCTGATTTTCTTCACAGCTCTTAGCTGAGCACTGCTTGATGCTGGCATTTTCTGACCACTAAAAATTACATAGCAGCCAGATCCATGTTAGTCAAAGTTCTTGGCCCAATTGCAGGAATCACCTAAGTGAAATTAATTCTCTTTAAAACAAAAACATATGAATCATTTTCCTCCAGCATCTCTTTTCCTGGTTGTTTAAAGCTTCCTCACCTAAGAGAGCAGGTAGAGAGCGTGTGTGTGGTTTTTTTGTTTCCTGGAGTGTGGCACTGAATGCACAGATTTTCAAGACTGTACTTAAGTATTTTATCATGTTAATTTATCTAAGGTTCTGTAATTGGCGTTATTAGTCACTGATATTTATTTGGATTCCTGCATAATAGTGTTTCTGTTCCAAAGGCTTTCTAGCTGTTTCCTTTAAATTACAAAACCAGAAATAGATTTAGACAGCTGTTTGCTCTTTCTACCTGACAATCAATAGAACAGACTCCCTAGAGAAGAGTAGTACTAGAGCAAGGGGTGAAATRCCCTTAAATAGTGCCATGTACTTTTATCTTCTTATCAGAAAGTCTGTTTTCCCTCGGGATACAGCAACAGCTTTATTCTCATTATGCTCCCATTTCAGGCCTTTTCTTTATCCAGGATCTTGTTTTTGCACTTTTCCACACATCAACATCAGTTCACTGTAAACAGAGAYGTAGTTAGATCCCTGGTGTGGATTTTCCTAGATAAGCTTTTGAATGCTTGCCATGTAGCTGACAATGTGGAGTTAGAGGCTTTTCCAGTCTAACTGTGATAACTGTAGCTACAAGTAAGCCTCTGGGAGAGCAGCACTTTACCTAACAACAGCTGCTGTAAAGCACCTTAGCACYCAGTTGAGTCCGTAATCCTACCTGCAAACCCTCCAGGACACTGGAGTGTGCTGGAAATGTTATGAAACCACTTGTGGAACAAGGCTTTGAGGCAGAAGAAGCTTTAAGGAGTATGGCAGGGCTGCCAGAGCCCTGAATTCCTTGGACTGGTAGGTGGAGTGTGGGCTGGATGTTTGTATTGCCCCCGGTGATCGCTCCTGTCACTCATTAGGGCTCGAGTAGAAAAGAGTGGCAGTGAGTGTAGTGGGCTTAATGTCTGGAAACATGAGATTCTTGGTTAACTGAGTCCCCAATGCTTGTTAAATGGAACCTCCCACGTCTTTGCTAGATGCTAGTCTTTTGCTGAGGTACTGAAAACTTGTGGTGTGAGCATGGGCTGAATGCTCCAGAAAGCGTTGGGGTAAACCCCCCAACGCAGCAGGGGGAAATCAGGGCCACAGGGAAGGACCTGGTCTGGAGCTCATGACTTCAGCTCACRTGTTGATGTGTGAAAAGGTACTGCTGAAGCACTTTCTGACCCTGCAGCAGGGATGGCCAAGTGGTCACGCAGCATCTTCTGAACCGTTCCAAAATAAATCAGCAAAAAMCAGGTAATCCAGGAGTTGCTTCACAAGCACTCAGCTGACCTTGTGGTGGGATAGTGACCTCCATCAGGGAGGCAGGAGGGTTGCAACAGACCCACTTAAACTTTCATTTTTCTTTTGCTTGCTGGTCAGACCTTGAGATACTGGACTAGTACTGCCAGTCAGCTGAGCTGTGGTAACTGTCCAAGACGCTCTTGGCCAGTAGTAGATGTGAGGCAATGGATGTTAGCCAAATCCCTTTCGTTTTGGGCTAAACAAAGCTGCCTTATATATGTTGTAGGGCAAGAGTACCTCTATGAGAGGTGACCCGARATCTGCTGAGGGGCAGTAATTTGTTGGTCTGTGATAATGTGCCTGAACCACAAAACATCCCACTGCCCTCGGGCTGTGCAGAGGAGTCTGTCTGTTTGAAAGATCATATTTCCTTGCTCCAGCGCCCTGGAGGGATAGTGTAACTCTGAAAGAAGAGCCCTGCGCTGTGAGGGCGCAGGTCTTGAGAGCTGATGGGAACTCATCTCCCTGCTCCTCCGCAGGCACTCTGGATGCTGGACCCCAAGGACATCGGCGAGTGGCAGCACGAGGAGTTCTACCGCTTCATAGCACAGGCTTACGACAAGCCCCGCTACGTCCTGCACTACAAGACCGATGCTCCCCTCAACATCCGCAGCATCTTCTACGTGCCTGAGCAAGTACGTGCCCTTCTGTCCAGGGAGCAGTGGGACATCTGCCCAGTTGCTCTGAAGAGGAGAGAATAGGAGAGCTCCTTAGGGAAAGGAGGCAGCTAAGGCTGCAGAATGGCAAGGAGGAATATCCAGTGTGGCATCTCTGCAGTGGGCTGGGTACCACAGGATAATGGTGGGGGTATGGAGTGACGACAGGAGCAGGGAGATGGATCAGGTAGGCCCCTAGAGAAGACARCCAAGATTTCAGCTCTCGTTGGGTTCAGCGCTAGTAGTGAAGACCACGGTGTGACCTGGTCAGCTGGTGCAGCTACAGAGATACTGCAGCACAGTGCAGGTGTTACCCTTCTGTCTCTTGTTCCTGCAGAAACCGTCCATGTTCGATATCAGCAGGGAACTGGGCTCCAGCGTTGCCCTCTACAGCCGCAAAATTCTCATCCAAACCAAAGCTGCAGACATCCTGCCTAAATGGCTGCGTTTTCTTAGAGGTGTGTGCTGGGACCAGGAGTAGCGGGGTGGGGGCCATGGCTTCCACAGGGGTGAGGCGAGGGGCTGCCTTCCTGAGCCTGGCACTCGTGTTTGCCTCGCTGTTCAAGGGTTGCTCTGTGTTCCAGGTGTTGTGGACAGTGAGGATATACCCCTGAACCTCAGCAGGGAGCTGCTGCAGGAGAGTGCCCTTATCAGGTGAGCAAGAGGTTGATCCTGTGGAATGCTGAGGCTCTTTTGGCTTCTTGCTGGTTGAGGAGGGGACATTGTGGGATAGTTAAAAGAGCTTGGAGGAACCTGGCACGTAAGCTGCAGCATTTCCATCCTGGAGAATTTTTGTAGTCGATAAAGTGAGTTCTCAGCCATGCCGGTCACATCTTGAGATGTGGGAGCAGTGTCCTGTGTTATACAATCTGCTGCCGCCTGCTYGGGCCATGTGCCCCTCGTGCCCTAGGCTGCCTTCCCGTATCTCGGGTCTACAGCAGGAACAGTGGATTTGCTATTTAAAGTGTCTGGTCTGCACCACCAAGTGGTTTGGAAAACAAAGCCAAAAGTAAGTCAGCTGTCAGTACTAGGAAGCTGGGCCGTACTTTAGTGTCACTGTTATTTATGTGTAGATCTTCAAACAGCACCTTGTGCCTGTTGTCTCCAGACTTCCTTCAAAGCTCTGCTGTGCTCACACACACATTTGTCAAAACCTGAGTGCCAGCCAGCAGGRTTTTCATCTGGTGCTGAGGCCCAGTGAAGCTGACTGCCGGCAGGCCAGTCTYCTCTAAGAACTGCTTAGATCTGGCTTCGGTTTTTCCTTACTTTTTGTCCTTCAAGTCCCCTCTCAAACATCTGCCATTGTTGGAACTTGAAGGAAGTATAAGAGTAGGCCCTTACTCCTTAGCATTGGCGCTGTTACCTTGTTAGGTTTGATGGCTAACTTTGTATTCTACAGTTGGTGAAATGCCTCTACCTTTGCTATAGTCACCAAATTAACCCTGTCACTTCATAGTGGACTTTCAGGCCTTCAAAAGGGTTCCTTCAATTGTAACCCTTTTATAGCCGCTTCTTTCCCATGTTTAAGGGTAGCTGTGGAGTGAGGCAGGTGCCCTGTGCACGGTTGGTTATGTGCTRCAGCATCACTGAGTCACGAGTTACTGAAGATTTGAGCTTCAGCAGTACATTTGTACCACAACTCTAGCTATCTCTCCAGCTCARGAGCTGCTCTTGACTGAGATACAAAGAACAGATGTAGAGCCATGAAGGAAAGGGGACAGTGGACCTAGAGTTTCTTCTTTGTCCTCATGTTTGCAAATGCATCACTAAAACACTGCACAAGGAGAGGGATGTTCACCTAAAATCTCTTGTCTTGGTCTAGCAGCTATCGTTAAAAAGGCTTGTTCCTGCTGCAGGAAGCTCCGAGATGTTTTGCAGAAGAGGTTGATCAAGTTCTTCATTGACCAGAGCAAGAAGGACCCTGAGAAATATGCCAAATTCTTTGAGGAATACGGTGTATTCATGAGAGAGGGGATTGTCACAATAGCAGAGCAGGATGTCAAGGTACCAGGACTCCTGAAGCACTGCAGCTGATGGCAAAGATTACTGGCTCCTACCGTGACCTAGGATGAGGGGGGCTGCTRCTTCTCTGTGAATCTTACACACCCGTAACTTGAGTTCCTGGGTCTAACAAGACCTACAGATTCTCTAGTGCCCAAACTCTCACTCTTGCTGACTGGGTGCTGCTTCCCACTTATTAAGTGAGAGACACTGCAGAGTCTCTGCACCCACACTGTGTTGTCAGCCCTCCCTGATGCAATATGAACTACAACAGGCAATAAAGTAGGGCTTTCCCCTACTGTTGTCCTCTGCCTGGATTCCCATTTCCAGGAGAGCTTGACCTACATCCTGTCTAGGTCACTTTTCTGCCTCCTTCATATCTGGAGCGGGAAAGGAGGGAATCGGAATCCCCTGAGCTTTTTTGCAGGGCTGCAAACAGGCCTGCATGCTACAAAGGGAATTCTTGGGGCTGGGAGTGGTCAGGTAGAGCTACAGTCRCCTGCCCTCAGCTCACAGGAGCACATTTCTTCCAGGAGGACATAGCAAAGTTGCTGCGTTATGAATCRTCTGCCCTGCCCGCAGGCCAGCTGACCAGCCTGACCGACTACGCCTCCCGCATGAAGGCAGGGAGCAGAAACATCTACTACCTGTGTGCACCCAACCGGCACCTGGCCGAGCACTCCCCGTACTTTGAGGCCATGAAGAAAAAGGACATGGAGGTGGGTGARCAGTGTGCCACGGCCAGGGGAACACCCTGAGCTACTACATCAGTGGTCAGGGCTCACCTGGATCTCAGAGCTGAGCAGGGCAGAGGCCTGTGACAGACCCCCGCCACTGCGGTGTCTTTGCCCGYGCTCCCTCTGACTCCACTCAGACTGGCTACTGCAGCGTGAGGCCAGGAAGGACCTGTCACACACCCTGTGCAGGCGGGTTCGTACTTGTGCAGACCTCTAGTTCTGACATCTGTTTRATACCTTCGCTGAACCCCAGAGCAGGAGCCTAGGAGCAATGTGCAGGGCTGGTAACGGAGTTATAGGTGTCCTCTGYGGGCAGGTGGCCCTTTCAGGACTGGAGTCAGTGCTGGTTCTCACTTTCCATGGGGCAGCAGGACTTGTTCAGCTGCAGACCTGCCACCCATGGTAACAAAGCCCTCCAAGGGTTTGCTTTCATCTGGGGCCATGAGCGATTGTCACCATGGGGTTGAACCTGCTAGTTTCCCTCGTGAAGTTCTTGCTGTTTTGTGCGGAGTTGCCTTGGGAAGGAGGAARTGCTGTTACATCCCAAACAATGTGTTCTTGTCCCTTTTTTGGCACAGGTCCTGTTCTGCTATGAGCAATTTGATGAGCTGACACTCTTGCACCTTCGGGAGTTTGACAAGAAGAAGCTGATCTCGGTGGAGACGGATATTGTTGTTGATCACTATAAGGAAGAGAAGTTTGAGGAGAGCCGCCCAGGTATCGTGAGGCTCCCCTGGCCCTTCCTGGGGCATGCAGTCCCGCYGGCCTGTGCCAGCCAGTGAGGGTACACCTCCACCAGCACTCTTGCAGCTCCTGAGCGTGTGAGCCAGAGCACTCCTTTCCATCCTGCCATTCTCATGCTCTGAGGCAACTTGCAGTTCTTGCAGATCCCTTTCATCCCACGTGATGAAAGTTTAAGCAATTTGCTAATTTAAACAGATGGCATGTCACATGTGGAGTTTCCGTGATTTGACTTTTCACACCACGCACACGCCTGGTGCCCTGACAGAGGCAGGCAGGCACTGGCAGGGCACGAGCCTGCCCTCTCTGGGTATGGCACGGTCTGGGATGAGGGCATATATGTAGGTGTGTGCTGAGCGGTGCTGCCTTCCCGTTCCCACAAGAGCGCAGGTAAAAGGAAGTGTGAAATGGACTGAGCTCAGGAGTAAAGCTCACTGTCCACTGGCCCACTGCAGATGCGTGCTCAGATGTGCCCTCTTTCCTCTGCCAGCTGCAGAACGTCTGACAGAGAAAGAGGCTGAGGATCTGATGGCCTGGATGAGAAATGCCTTAGGCTCTCGAGTCACTGGTGTTAAGGTAGGTGTTCTGTGCCTGGGTAACTGACTACAGGAGATCCATGGAGGTAATAATCTAGGGGAAGAAAGATGGTGGTTGTTTGGGGATCTGCTGCCACAGATTTTTCTTTGGACCTTGAGAGAAATCATTCTTCTCTATGCCTTTTTTTTGTAAATGGTGTGAATGCTGGCACTTGTCATTTGGATGGTCAGCATGGCAGCGGAAGAACCGCATCTTAATGTGTAATGAGCAAAGCCCATTTTACTAGTTCATGCTCAGGTTACCAGAAAAACAGGCTGGTGACTGTCTTGCCTGTGGACCAGTGGGGYCATCTGGGCCCCCAGCTTTCCTGCTGGTTTAGGCAGCTCCTCTGGGGTCGGGACGAATCATGCRGGGGCTTAGTGTGGATCTGTGCTGAGGAGACCCTGATTCCTTGAACRTCCCCCACCTCTAACCCATGTGCACTGATCGCTGGTTTTGCCGCAGGTGACTACACGGCTGGACACCCACCCTGCCATGATCACTGTGCTCGAGATGGGGGCTGCCCGCCACTTCCTTCGCATGCAGCAGCTGGCCAAGACCCAAGAGGAGCGTGCCCAGCTCCTGCAGCCCACCCTGGAGATCAACACAGGGTAAGGGGGAGCAATGCCAGTGYTAAGCCTGGGGCACTGCGGTCTTGCTGGGGTGGAGGTAGAGAAGAGGCAATGTAAGGCTCCCAATTAGCAGAGCCCTCCCCATTAAGTGCAGTGTGTGCCGCAGTGCCTTGGTCTGTGAGGCTGCGTGGCACAGTTGACCTGAGCCACCCACACACACAGTGTCCAGCCCTCTGAGGACAATGAGGGTTGTAGGGACAGGATGGGAGAGAAGAGAGAAGCCTCCAAAACAGGAGCAAGGAAGTTGGAGCTATTTTGGCCTTTAAGTAGGACCTTTCCTGTCCCACCTTGGCTTAGCTGCTCATTCTGGAAATAAATTTCTCATTGTGTCCAAAAAAACCGAGTCTCAGTGTTGATCTCTCTCGCTCTTACAGACATGCTCTGATTAAGAAGCTTAACGAGCTGAAGGACAGTCAGCCTGATCTGGCCCAGCTATTGCTTGATCAGGTGAGAGCCAGGCTTTCTGCAGAAGCGGCACCATCCTCCCCAGAACCAGCTCGCAGACCGTGTGTGGTAGGGAAACACGTGAAGCCCTTGTAGCGGGCAGGAATCACATCCTTCTGTGGTCCCACTTTGGGTATTTCTGGTACTTGTAGTCCATGTGTTTTCCTACCAGATAGCCTAGAGGACATGGTTGGTCTCAGCATGCAAGTCCTGGAGAGTGACATTCACTTCCTCCCCAGCTCTCAACCAGCTCGCTCTTGCTGCTTTTTTAATGCTTTCTTCTCTTTTTCAGATTTATGAGAATGCCATGATAGCAGCAGGACTGAATGAGGATCCCAGACCAATGGTGAGCCGGCTGAACGAACTCCTCACCAAAATCCTGGAGAAAAACTGAGCCCCWGAAGACTGAAGGATGAACTCTGTGCTGATCTCTCTTTCCTCAAGTGCAGTCGCTCTGTCAGCTATTGCAGCATCTGCTTGCAGGGACTGTGCAGCGAGGGGTTCACGTGGCAGAGGGCCAGGGAGAATGCAGGGGACTTCCAACCCTCGCTGCACAGGGAGGAGCCAGCTGTAATTATTAGATCATGTGTCATCAACCTGTTCAAAGTGTGATGTTCTTAGTGGGAACAAAATCCAGAGGTTGCTGCTAAAATAATAAGCCCAAATTTCTGACACAAGCCTGAAGAGCCTCATTTCATACTSTTTCTAGAAATGGCCTTTCCCAAAACAGATGTTGGCAGCAAGATTCCCAGTTAGGTCTGTGAATACACTCCCCCATCCACTGAATCCCTGTGCACCATTRTGCTCCAAACCAGCACTGACAGAATTAATTAATTTGTTAAGAAACCTCCATCTCTGACCAGGCAGGAGTTTGCCRATATGGAGATAGATTGCTGCCATTAGCAGACACAGATACTGTTGGTGGAACATGTCAGTACAATCCTGTGACAGAAAAGATCACCGAGCTGCTGGGTAATTGAGTTCATCCTGGTCTTGCTATGGAGAGAGGGAAGTAACTGGGAAATAGCTTTCCAGCGTGTGGCTTTCTRGAGAGTCTCCAGGGTTTTTGCCTCTTCTGTGGGATAAACTGCATGTCTAGCTGATCTGTATTTATGATAAATAAACTCCTCTTCTTTTCCAGACCCCTCCACTCTTCTCTCTTGCCCTTACTTTGTTGGTCTTTGTGTCTTCCAGCGGGTGATTTGTTGGTTCTTCTCTCTTCAGATGCTGCTTGGTTCTTCAGGGCATCAGGCACTGGACAGTGGTGGGAAGAGAGGGCTGTGAAAACAGTACGTAGTAGCAGAGAGCGTGCAGGGAAAACAGGAGAGTCTGCAGCCATGAACTCTGTTAGCCTTGTCTTTGAAAATGGATTTTAGCCCTTTGAATCCTTTCTAAGGAGGAATGGCCRTTCAACAGAAGAGGCCTTTGTAACAGAAAATGCTGCACTAGATTTCCCTCTGTGTGTCTGGTTTACRCCATGCAAACTGGTTTACAAGAATTCTTTTTCCTGCTCAGTGGGGGCTCTGAGGCAGCCGTGATATTTGTTTAGCTTATCTTTAAATTGCCAGATCAAGATTCTGGAACTGGAGTTGGTTAACTGGATGCTCTGCCGGCCAGGACAACCTCCAGCTCTTTCCCTGAACACCGTGAGCTCCAGTCAGCTAAAGGAAGCCTGACTCTGYAAAGAGGAATGAAAAGGGTCTGCTTCATGGGGTACCATTTTAGAAGTTTTATTAACATCACCTAAATTTCATTTTTATTCAGATGCAGAAGAGGAACTGACACGTGACAGTTTAGGGGATGTTGAGAASAACAAGGAGCAACCTTCTACATCCCTAGGGTAGCTGTGTAGCTCAGCTAGAGGCAACAAGTCTTGATCCAGCTCCTGGTAAGATACGGATAGCATCTTTTGATTATGCTGGGATTCCTTGGTTGTGCGATAACGAAATACCCTTAAATGTCCATACTCAAAGATTAGAAGATTAAACCAGCGGCTAAGCTGGCACAGGGAAACATGCGTAAGGTTTTGCTCCTGGAAGTACACAACATGTGGAGTTCAGCTATACGCTTTGGAGACTGGGCAGTGTTCCTGTCTTCCAAGTAGGTATAAGATCCTTTGCCATTAAAATAGATGCTGTACAGAGCCTTGTAGGACACTGGAAAGGAGCAATACCATGTGGCCACTTCACAATGCAGGGTGTTTCTTGAACACAGACTGAAGAAATGAAAACCTTTGGTGGTTTTCTGATGCTAACAGAACTGCAGGTACTGCATTAGCCTGCAAGCTGGTCACCTGGTGCTCACTGATAAAGTGCCTAAAAATAGCATCTGTTGATGTAATGGCTGAAGCCGGACGCTAGTTTATAAAATTTGATGCAGTGAGAAGCGGAGCATGCTTACTGTGAGACGGTTATGAACTGTCTGACACGTCTTTAACCTCTCCAGCCCTGGGAATCCTCCAGAAATCCCAGCAGCCCTCGAGGTGCTAATTTTTTGCCATGAGAGATTTGTGACGAAAAGATCAGATAAGATTTCTGCTATTGGAGTGCAAACCTAYCCTTTGTCACTATACCCATCAAACACGGTGAGAGGTGGTGATGGTCCTGGGAGCCCGTATGCAGCAAGGAGCAGTAGCAGCAGGATCAGGAGGGTGCTTTGACCCAAATCTCACATACTTTATCATGCTGCTTTGTCTGATGCTTTGTGTAAGCTTCATCATTGCATGCACCAGCAGCCTCTCCGGGTCCTCACCTCTCAGACTCAGCTTTCCCTTTTATTTTGCAAAGACCTGCAGATATTTGCAAAATATGAAGATTTTATGCATGGCTAACAGAAGAGATCCTAGTGGAAAAGGGGGATGTATGACATCATGTTGATGAACACAAACTGAAGTGCCGATAGGAACACAGGCGAGTCGCTCGAAAGCTAGTCTGTAGATGACTTTGGCTCTGAAAGGGCCTCCACGTGGAATGCAAYAGAGGCTCTTCGGTAAACGAGCAGTGTAAAGGATGAGTTGTTTCAAATGTGGTGGTAGAAGGGAGGCATGGGAAGCTAGTTAGAGCCTGGTTTTTTACTTCCTGTACAACCTCAAAACATGCCGTGCAAGCAGGGAAGACTTGTATGGATCTTGCATCAGAACTTCAGTGCTGTTTGTAGTGGTGAAGCTGYGGTTGTGTGCTTCCAGCTCCCGTGCTCTTCCAGCTCCCATCCTCTCCACTCAGATACTAAATTACTCATCCTCAAAAGTGTTGTATCACTAACTGGTTTCCATCTGGCTTGTGCTCTTCCTGCAGGGAGAGTAGTGCCCCCTGATTTTTCTAGCATATTGAGGTGAACCAAGAGTTCCAAGAGCGTGCAACATGTGAGAACGGTGCTGTGAAGTGCCCAGCATGGGCTAGTTGTGTCATTCTGCATTTGCTCTACCAAATTTCCCCATGGGTTGGAATTGGGGATSTCCAACCTGGAGGAATCTCATGGAGCTTATTTGTTTTCCTGGCTATAAGCAATGCGGAACCTGGTTTGTGCAGAAAATTGATCTGTTGGGTTTGATTTTTACTGGGACCTTAYTAACTGCTGCCTGTCTTCTTGTTATTTTGGGGGGATTTTTTGTTCAGAAGTGGCTTTGAGCATGTGTTGGGTTCTTTTTTCTACGAGGTAAAACTTTGTGTGCTGACAAACTGTTGGTGATAAACAGCGTGGCCTTCTCTCCTGCTCTGCCCAGGCTCATCAGCTGTGGAGTCAAACCTATATCCTCCAGGGCAGAAGATGGAAAATATTTATAGGCAGTGAAATCCAGTTTGAAAGGACATTCCTGAGAGCTTGTGCTTTTAAACTTGGACAGAATCCCTCTCACGTCTGGCTCAGGACGTTGAAACTGGACCGGCCCATAAAGTAGTTCACTGGGCCAGGTTGAGAATGGAGTTTTCTCTCGTCCAGACTTCCTCCTGAGACTATCGAGAGTGTCTTGGGCAGGCTCCAGGTCTATGATTTATGGACAAACCACAGGCCAGGAATCTGCAATCTAAGCTCCTTGAGCAGCAACTGTTTAAAACATTATGGGAAGAAATGGCCACTGTTTCCAAAAGAAGAAAACTTGGGAGCCATTAATAATATTTAGCRCTTCTGTAGTGCCTCACGATTGTTAATTAATCCTCCCACCCTCCTTGTGAAGCAAGTCAGAATTATTCTTATTGTACAAATAAGGTCTGCATGGAGCTTAAATACGTTTCCCTAAGAAACACAGTGAATCTGAGTTAGGGACAGAGCCCAGGACTCAAGAATCCCRGCACAAAGTGAAACAAACCTCCTCCAAGATCCAGAGGCATAAAGACAAGTACCTGCTGGGTTTGGATGAGGCAATCGACACAGATGTAACAGCAACTTCGAGAGCATCTCTGCCCCACCCCTGTTCATTTGGAAATTCTTCCCAGGGCAGTTCTGGGTCTGCCCAAACCTTATCCAGTGACATCATGTGCTTTCACAGTAACCCCCGGGTTCAAAAATTCCTGGGATTTCAGAGGAGATGGGGAAGCTTGGCTGCTTACTGGAATTATCCTGCACAAAGTCCTTTTCAGCTGGTTGTCTCCCCTATTGCTTGGGAAGAGGAGGATGGCATGCTAAAATCTATCTTGCTATCTTTCTCGACCCAGAACAGCTCACCTCCTGATGCTTCTGGAGTGGGCTGAACACGGATTTTCCTTTTCTTTCATCAGCAGGAAGCTTTTCTTCCAGAAAAAGAAAAAAAAAGTCWTTCATTCTTCCTCTGCAATCAGAATCATCTTTTGTTTCTCCTTTACACTTAATCTCCATCTTATCTAGAACRCTTAGTGGCCGATTACAACATAGCCCAGGCCAAGAGGGCAGTTTATTTGCCTGGACAGTCATTTTCCCGTTCTGGCCCATGACAGAAGGGTGCTCCTTGGTGCTGTCTCCCACTGTCAGACGTGGAGCCCCTTCTAGCAAGAATTCTATCTCAAATCACAAGCCCCTTCCCATCACACTCCTCCTGGAAACAGTCTGGAGTGTGAACAGGTGGGAATGGTTAAAAAAGTCTGCYGTAAGTCCTGGTCGAAATGGAATAGTTGGCAGGAGAGCAAGGGCCAAAGGCTTCTGTGAGTACTTAAATTTGTGAGGAGTCCTGATTGTCTCATTGCTGTTGATGTATTTACAGCAGCAGAAAGGATGAAAAATTGGTGAAAGAAGCAGAGTTTCCTCCTCTTTTTAAATCTATATGGCAAAAGGTATTGTAATGAATTGTCCATTAAACATATCTGTCCAACTTCATCCCAAATGTCAGATATGATCTGCAAGGGATTTGGGGTCAGGTAATAGTAGTTAACAAAGAAGCAGTCTGTGAAGCTAAGCAAAGCTTGGTTCTCCTTTTGCAGCCCAAGTAAATGAGGGGTAATTGGGGTTAAAACCTGATCCAGAAGTAAATCAGTAAGTAAATCCTTCATGGAACTGTCCCAAATTAAACTCTTAGAAACTCAGGAAGTCAGAGCTGTGACAGGAGGCGGAGGGAGATTCAACTTGAGTTTTGTTTCACTAATGTACCTCAGTTGCTGGACTTGTTCTGTCTCAAGTGGTTTAGCAGGTATTTTAAAAAAGCAACTGTTCTAAGTTATCTTGCAATATGCTGCAAGACTTCAAAGGATATGGATTTTTTTTTTTTTAGTTGGTCACTGTATTTTTAATGTGTTCAGAGATTCTTAGCATGCGTTTAATGCCCAATGCCCTCACTGAATAATGGTGATTCTTCTTGGAAATTATATTTTATTTCACCTTGCAGGAGAACAAGACAAATTTTGGTTTATAACATGTTAATTTGACATGCACACTCTAACTCGTGCTGTGTGACTTACTGAATGGAAACATGCATATTTTTCTGGCAGGCTTACAAGAGGAGGTGGATATGGTGGCATGCACCATCCCAAAATTCACACTTCAGAGAAAAAAAAMCAAAACAAACCTGCTCTTGAAGAAAATGCTGCACTGTTGCTTGTTTTGCCCTTTCAAGAGACTCGGTGCGCCGAGTATTGTGCTGAGCTCTGTCATCCAGCATGGCCAAAGTCCATGAGAAGGGCAGATTAAAACAATAAATTAATGCAAAACCTAAACTTTACATATTGGAATTGGCCCCCGTGGCTGCTTCTCTGTTCACCGCTGACCTGGATTGAATCAATTTGTATCGAAAGCTTTAAAAAGTTCATCTGATGCTGCCAAAGAGCCACCAGCATTACAAGTCTTAACACAGATCAGTGGCTCTGCCCATCAGACAGAGCAGGGGTAACAAAGTGAAACACAAACTTTGAGAAAYGCTGACTGTAGCATACTGGGGATAGATGTGTATATGTATATATAATATGTAATGTGTATATGCATAGCTATATAGATAAACAGATTTACATATTTACTACAAATACCACTGCACAGTGAATTCAAGCACAGTTATTTTAAAAACATTTTAGTAGTGGCAATGGTGTCCACAAGTTCCAAATTGTCATTTCCTGCAGAGACAGCTCAAAACCAAAGTGTGATAGTAAATACCCTGTCTTTTGCAACCTGTATCCGAAGTGTTGCTATTCCAGGGACCTGCCWGCATCTATACAGTTGTAATTCATGGGAGAGTACCACTAGCACGCATTAAGTTAAGTCAASATTTTCATATAGAGTCTAAAGCACTGGGGCCCTAGGCCATCTCTGACGCAGACTGGTTCCCTGGTGGGGAGAAAAAGTGAATTATTAAAAAATTGCCAGCAGAAGTCCAGTAGGTCTACATAGGGAATCAGAGAGCCTGCCTCTGGTCAGCTGCCTGATTCTGGGAGGGATGCTTCTCCTCTCTGCACCTGTACCTACGGCTGCGTCTTCTAGCTGATGTTGGGCACAAATAGTGAATCGAGCTTGTTGCAGCAACCGCGTCCTTATTGCCTTTAGGAATGGTTAGAGGCCTTGAAATGTCCTGTGAAATAGATTCCAGATTGGCAGCCAGTACRTACTGTTAGATGTTGGTGCTTTTGAACCCGTCTATACTGGCAATACCGCAATTCCTTTGCCTCTTCTCAGTGCAGACTTTTGAAAGGCTGCACTTATACACATCAGCAAGGCTCAGGATTTTTGCGCTCCTCGCGTTGAGCGCAGTAAGCTTTAAAGGGTGCAAGTGGTGAAAAAGTAGACGCTTGTGCATGTTACATGTTTCACATTTCTCAGGGGCCCTTTTCTTGGGCGCCTCAGCACTTTTGGAATAGAAAATTGCGTTTGACTACATGACATGCAGTAGAAGAGCTGGAGGCTGCAGCGTTGCCTGGCAGCCGCGGTGTGGAGGCTGGTCTGGCTAAGGGCGCRCGTTTGCTGGGTTCAGCGTGGCTTCGAATGCTGGTGGGCAGTTTCCCGGACTGCAGGTGTGTGAGGGTTTGTAGGCTGTCCAGCRCCTTCTGGAGATGCTGCTCCAAGTCCTCCTGGCACCCACTTCAGCAGCACCTCCCAGGCAGGACGCGGCCGTTCGGGTGCAATACCAGCCGTGCTGTGCGGTGGCTGGCGGGATGGGAACGTGAGCTGGCGCTTGCCGAAAGCCGACGTTTTACCTGGGCTGCTTGTCAGGGTCAGCCTGGCCTGCTTGGTCCCGGCCTCAACTCATCTGCTGAAAATACAGGTGAGGATATGAWGGCAAAGCTTAGTTTGCTTGGGATAAGCTATCTTCCCTAAATTAAGTTTCCTGCTTMTCCAATGCTTAGTTTGGGTTATTCTTTTAAATATTTGGTGCTTCTGAATTCAGTTTGCATCTAGGGTATTGTGCAACAAAATGTTACCGTGACTTGGCTTAGTTGTCCTTGTGGAACCAACGCGGTGTCTCAGTACGTCGTAACTGGAATATTTTTTGGTATGTTTGTGCAATGTTCATTTGCAAGTTCTTGCAGGATTTTCTTCAGAGTGCTTCTAATTCCCGTAAGTGTAGCAACTTGAGAAAGAACTTGAATAAACTAGCAGACGTGTTGAAAGACAGAAACCAAAGGATTTCTTCATATCAGTTTTGGGTTCTCATACCGACATGGGCATCTCTTGGGGAGATTCACTGCAGAAAATGTACCGATCAGTCCTGCCAAAATAACCAAAGACACTAATTCTTTGCTTAAAATTCAAGGGTTTCCAGCTAAAATTGTTGAATTTTGCACGGGTTAAAAATTAAATTGCTTTGCTGGAAGTGAAAAAGCATGGTGCCTCAGGAGCTTGTTCCATTTTAAAAGTTGTAGTTAATGGTTTTTTCTATAAGCTTTCCAAACAGGCAGTGCTATGACAGTGTCAGTTTCTTTTGGTGATGCCAAATTACGGATCAAGATGTAATTACGGRAAAATAAACATTATATGTAGAGGAGCCATCATATTGTTCACAATTAGTAGTAGTGCTTTGTATTCATTAGTAAAGTACCTATCTTGATGTTTTTGAAGCAAACTGRTAGGAATCAGTCAGCCCCAGCATGTTCTGTGTGCCGCTAAACCCCTTCCCTCTGCCTCTTGGCCTGCTAAGTGTTACCCAGGAGTAATTTTGGTTCTTGCCACATCCATACCAAGCGTTGAGAAAGAAATCCTGATTTCAACACAAAACATGCATTCAAAACGCAAATCCAGAGCATGAACCCCCTGACACCCACTGCATGTCTGGTGATTTTATACCTGCAGACCTTTGGCCACAATTAACTATTCATTTGGAGGAAATGATTGTTGATCCTGACTCCAAGTTAATATTCAGTATGACGTCTCTGAGCCTGAACTGAATGTAGCGGAAAAATGGCATCCATTTCCCTGTTCAACCCCAGGTAGTAAAAAGTACGAAATAAAAAGGCAGTGCTCTTTCTTTTGACAGAGAAGTTCGGTAAAAGCTTGAGCTATGCCACTGCTCGCCTTGACATTTCAATACTTCCGCTAGTTTCCATCTGAGCAGCACAGCATTTGTTATAACCCCAAAGCATTACAATTACAATGGGCTTTAGCTGCAGCTCTGCAGCCTGTGAACATGCACCTTAGGTTTTAGATGTGAARACGAGTGACTTTAAATGACAGTTCTGTGCTCATGAGCAGGTGCTATGTATTTCTCTCCCTATTGACAATTTATATTTTTCTACATATGACTATTTAGATAGACTGGAATTCTTTAAAAACATTAATAGCTGTATGCTTTCCTCTTTTGGTGGCGTTTTGTCCAGACTAGCTATCCACCGAAGTTACAATCAGAGCCGAGGCCCTGGTCAAATGCTCCAGCATCGTGCGTTTGCCGGGCTGGGGCCGGGCTCGGCGGAGGCCCTGACGCGCTGCAAGGCCGCGGGAGGCGGCCGGGCCCGCCGCCGCTTCCCCTGGAGCTCGGCCGCCCCCGCTGGCGGCCGGACTGCCCGCCTGGGGCCGGGTTCGCCTCAGGAGGCGCAGCTGCCCGCCCGGGGGGAGGTTCCCGGCCGTTCCCCGGAGCGGGGAGCGCCGCGGGTCGCCCCCTTCSCCGCTGACCGGGCGAGCGGCGGCCGCCGGGCCCTGTGGGGATGGGGACGGGGGGCATCACCATAGCAACCATTGGCGGGAAGCGCGTGCGCCTGCGCCAGCAGGGTGCGGCCCTCGCCGTGCGCGCATGCGCGGGCCCTGTCGGCGGGACGCGGACGGYGCCTCGCGCATGCGCAGCGTGCCCGTTGCGGGGCGAGGAAGACGGTTGGTGCCCCGCGCATGCGCTGCGGCTGAACACCGGGGCTCCCCGCYGTGGCGGCGGGGCGCGAGGAGCGGCGGGAGCCCGTGCCGCGGCGGAGAGGTGAGCGGCGGGCCGGGGCGGCGGCCCGAGCGGGCGGGGCAGCTCTGTGACAGCGGCGGCCGCGCCGCGCCGCAGTGCACGGCGTGACGTCATGACGCCGGCGCCATCAGCGCGGCGCGGCGCCACCTGCTGGCGGGGAGGCGGTGGCGGCGAACCCCGGGGCTGGCGTCACCTCCGTGGGCGCGGTGGCGCCAGCCTCAGGGTGTGACGTAACCTGCATGAGGATTCGACGTCAGCGGTGGGGCGTCATCCGCCGGAGGAGCGGGAGGAGAGTCCCTCGTGTGGGCCAGGCCGCGGCTCACGCGCGGAGGCCTCAGCTGGTCGCCACAGGCCTCCCTGGCGCTGCGGGGCGCGGAGCCTGAGGCGGGCCCAGGCGTTCGCCCTCACGGGGCCGTCACGGCTGCAGCCGGGAGCAGAAGCCCAGGGCACCGCCGAGCCTGGCCGTGGAGCGCTGACGCCTTAGGGGAGCTCAGGGTGGGTTGGGATGGGTGGCAGCTGTTCGGTAGGGTGAAGCCTCCATCCTTGGCGTTAACATGGCATCAAAAGCAAAAATTCAGTGATAAAGCGAAGGCAAAGTTGTTCCGTGGATGGCCTGATTAYGAGGGTGTCAGTTTAAGCATGCACTGACTGCTAGGAAGACTCATTAAAAACCGCTTAATGCCGCCAGTCTCAAAGCAAGCTTCTTTCAAGCAATTTTGAGGAGTCTGCAGGCTGCTTCATGAGGCAATGTGGAATTTTATCTTTCTCTTTCAGGCTTGGGGGCACTAGGAACAGCGTATGGGCCCGCCTCGAGGGGGAACGGTGGGTGACACCGCTTTGTCCCCGATCCTGCAGGTACACAGGTGCCTCTTGTAACCATGCTGTTTTTAAGTAAAACAGAAATTATGCATTTGCTGGGGGAAAAACATGTATTATTTGCACTAAATAGTTTGACTCTAGTAGAGCCCAAAGGCAGTAACATTGACTGATGCTCGGTCTTTTGGCTCSTGTATAAACTCCGAGAAAACCACAGGCTGGGTACAGTCACTGTTTTAACTACAAAAAAAAGAGCCTTGTGTGGTTGGCTTTCGTACCTACTTAMGATCCTATTCTTCCTCTCCCTCCTGGTCCATCTTCTCTCCTTTGATTTTGCTGTTTGGATTAAAACAGTTTTCTGGATAGCCAGAAGTCATTTTATTGCTTTACACTGGTATGGGTGTATCAGAGGCAGACTGGAAACAGGGACAGAATTTTTATCGTAAGCTTTATATTTGGAAGAAAAGTTCTTTTGATCATTTGCTTTTCCCACTGGGTCAATGTCCGTTACAGGTTTTTTCCAAAGAAACTGTCAAATGGTAGAAAACAGCAATTTAAACAGGATGTTTAAATCCTGTTTAAATTCACTAGCACATTTGCTAGTGAAACTCAAACCATGCATCAGGGTCCTCAGTTGAATTCAAGACCCTTATCCAGAGTTTCTAGAATTTTCCTGAAAGCTAAACACAGAGACATGGACATCGTTGTCCATGAGAGCTGACCTCTTGCTGTTACTGTAGTTGTTGGAAGACAGACATTTGTGCATCCCTGAGATCATTGGTATGGTACCAGAGTCTCGCAGAGCACTCACAGCAAGTCTACAGGTAACAATATATTCCGATATGGAGAAGGCAAAGGAACTAAGTTAATAAAAAGAGCAGGTATTTTAATAGGAAGAAATTTAAAAATGTATTTTCAGAACAATAAACCAAGCCTGTTTATGRTGGATGCTGGAGTATGGAGAACAGATATGGTAGCATGGAAACATCATAAAGCAACATATCCACAAAGTAATATGTTTTGTATTTTACTGTAAGTCTTCTAAGTGATTTTAGCTGAGGAGAGCAAGTTATTCATTGTTATACATTAATGAAATGTTAGTGTAGAAGATACATTATTAGATCACCTGTAGAAATCCATGAGGTGTTTGGTCACCTTTTCAAAGCAAGCATCTTTCTATTTTAGAGAATGTAGGGAAATCAAGATGCTGTGTTAAATTTCACTTTATATTTGACTTTTGTGATGATAAGCTTTGACATAATTACAARTCAGAAGCTACACTTTTTGGGAAAAAATAGTGTTGGTAGAACTTACATTGTTTTAAGTGAACATGCCCTTTAGAATAACGGTGTCTTCCTGGAGAGAAATGGCTTGAGTATTTGACATTAAAGTGTTCTTACTTCTCTTTGTATTCACTTTTTCATTAATTCAGTTGATTTTCGTGCCACAAACATCCATAACRCTGATTCCTCCGTTCTTGATCTACAGAATGATGGCATTGTCTGACACGGTCAAAATTAYCCGTGTCTGCGTGGAGCCAGGCACCTGGGACAAGGTCACGCTGTGGTCAGTYTGGGAGGATGATGGGCTGGGGGAGGCTTTGTGCTGGGTACGGAAAAGGCAGGTTGAAACAGTTCCTGCGCTGTGTGCCACTGGTGCTGTGTGACCTGTGGGCAGTCCGTCCCCTTCGGAATGAATCATGCTGTAGGTTCACCGTAACTATGTCACCACTAGGAAGGAAATAGAAGCTTTTTACTGTTACAGTGCACGTATCGATATGGCCACAGACCTGCCATTGTTCTGATTGTCTGTCCGGACTCCTAACTCCTTTGTAGTCATTGCTTCCCAGGATAGATTGACCTATCCTGTAAGGATGGCCTTGTCCCAAAACGATGACTTTGTGCTAGATTACCAAGTGGTCTGCATCCTTCTGCCTCTGTCTGTCATCAACACTGTCTAACGGTTCCTTTCTCTGCATCATCAGACGGCTTGATCAGTGGTGGTTTGTGTCTCTCCTAACTCATTTCCTAAGTCTAAATAACAGAAAACGAGTGGGATGGTGCTAGAAACATGCGTGCTCAGTGACTGCTGTTTGCAGTTGCATTCTGAAACCTATGTAGCTACATTTTAATAATTTTAAATGTGTTGTATTGATTTTGTGTGATTTTAATTAATCATTTTGTCCCTCGATACTTCTTTAATGGTTTACAAAAGAATTACACCTCTGTTAACACACAGAGGTCTCATTAAAAAGGTATTAGCTTACCACAGGAGAGCTTGGTTTTCATAAAACTGTGTTGATTGTTATTAATTTTATTATCCATCTTTATTCATCAGTTCCCATATAAACCGTTTCTTTAACCGCCTGGCATTGATCTCAGTCTGAAAGATGGGTGTTTACTTCCCTAATTGTCCTTTTTGAAAAATCACAGTGACTTCTGCTTGCAGATGATCTGATTCTGTTGAGAGAAATACCTTCAATAGCTGCTGTTCAGTATGCTTTGGATTACTGTTAGTACAGGCTACTTCCATCAACATCATAGGATGGATGTTATAAGGATATTTAGTTCTGCATGTTCTCAGTATTAAGAGTTTTACAGTTTGTTTTATGATGCTCTAGCGGCCTTGGTAGGTTTTTCTCTTTTGGTTTGGATGTACACCAAAAAATCTTTTTGCAAGTCCTTCACTTTTCTGACCAGAAGACTAATCTTATGTAATTTTACCTCCTTCTTGTTTTAATACAATTCCTTGTTCATATTCAGTGCTCTCCAATCCCCTTATCATGATGTTATTTTACATATTTGTTTTTATTWTTACTCTGATTACTTACATTTCTCTGAAAACCAAATTAGGTTTTAACAAGTATTGTTCCCTTTTGAGAGAGATTTTTTGGGCCTCTAGTGAAATGTTTTTATTCAGTCCTTAATTCTCCATTGTATTTTTCTGTTTAAATTAATAATTTTTTGTTGTTTTCGGTCAAATCAAATAAGCATTTTTTAAACAAACAGCTGCATATATTTCTGATTTGTATGCGACTGTGTTTGCATACAAGCCATGAGCATTTGCACCTGAGCAACCGTTAGTTTTTATTTTTGATGTTCACTTCCCCTTTATCCTTCCAGAGGAGGTATAAAGTAAAAATTTCTACTTTGGTGAAGTGCTTTGTAAGGTAAGGTCAGTTCCTACAGCATTTGAAAGACAGAAGGGCATTTTGTCATGTAAGTAGTGATTTAAAATTCATGTCTGGAATGTGGTAGATTTTTCACTGGCTGTGAAACGCTTTACCGTACGTACAAGTTACTAGCAGGGGGAGRTCTAGTCTTTAAAAGAAATGTGAGCATGGTACTCTGACGGGGTATCAGGTAATGGACGTGGGTGGTGTCAGGTAGACATTGATACTGGTCATTGCTAAGATTGCTCGTTAGAATCCGATTATGATTTTCATAGCTATTATTTCCTTGCTTATATAGACTTGAGTTAATTTGTCACTTCCTATATTTCCACGTCTGGTTTTGTTATCCTTTTCTGGCACAGGAAAGCTGGCAGAGACCAGGACAAGAGGGTTGGTGCCTGACTTTGAATTCCTGTTCTGCACTTACGCTTGTTCTGTCCTCATAGAACAAGCGCTGCAGTCCCCAGTGCTAATTTATTTGCACTTCCACAAACACAGAGACCCTGCACTGTACGGATCTAGTGTTGCGTCTTTGTAGAGTAGTGTCGGTGATAAAGGTATTGGTTAGTGCAGGAACCTGGAGAGAACAGGCTCTAGTGGAGAGTCTCTGAAAGTATGGGGGATAATATGCTTTTTCAGAAGTTATACTGTTGACGTGTAGGTTCTTCTCTGTCAGGAACCCGTAGGAAGACTTTTTGTTACAGGATTTGGTCTGGGAGAATCCCTAGGGACTGCCTTCTGGTGTGGTTTCCAGAACAAACAGTATAGAAGTTCTTTCCCTTTGCAGTATTTGGACTGGCTTGATTGAAAGTTTTGCTACCAACCTTCAGACCTTTAGGCCGCAGCTTTCAGAAAAGGAGAAGGGGAGCGGGGCGATAAAACTTTCAGTGCCAGTACAACAGCGTGCATCCCATCATCCTGTCCGTTGTCAACACGCTGTCATTAGCAGCCTAGGTTCATACAGGTCATGGCAATTAACTCATTTCTGAAGACTGAGGCGATATCAGTCACTTTGGTCCCATTCTTTGACTTTCCCTTAAGTTCTGGCCAGCCGTACGGGACTGTCAGGCCCACTCCTATGTTGACCTTGCTGGTGGGGGGAGTGGGAGAAGGTGCTCCTGCCGAGCAAGGTGCCACCCTTCCTGCAGCATCCCACTCTGCCTGGCACGCGGAGCACAGCCTCACTCCGCCTTTCCTGTCTAGTGGAGACGGGTGCTGCAGGCTCAGCACCGTGTCTTCCTACACCCAGTTAGGAACACRGCCGCCTGTGAGGCTGTTTCACTGGTGGGGATGGGGGGAGAGGATCTGTCTGCAGAATGGGGYGATCTGTACTTTCACCACAAGGAAATGGTATGTATGAAAAAAAATCAGGTTACTTTTTGCCTTGTTTTCTAGTGTTAAATAATCCCACTTCCYCTAGTATTTCTTGTGAAACCCAGGAAATTGCTCCCAAGGTAGCATGGCTCTTTCCTTTTTTTGAAGGTATAGAGTCAGGCTTTCTTTMAAGACAAGTAATTGAGGAGGATGTGTACTGAGGCACCACTGCGGGGGTTGAGAGGGGAGAAGGTATCCACTGGGTACRAGTTGTTGAGGCCAACCTAGCATTGATCTTTGCTTTCTAGCCACAATGATGACATATTCTTGGAGACTGAAATGGCAGGAGAATTGTTCCTGGAAGAAATAGACAGTTTAAAGCAGCAAGTGAGCAGGCCCAGATGTTGTATATTTGAGAGCTCAGAAGAGATGGTGTCACATGGTTGGACTGCTGGGAGAAATACACTTTCAGTTGTTAAAAGAGAAGCTGCTCTGAAAGGTGGGAGGGGAGCAGATGTCTTACCTGTTTGTTTGKTTTTTTTTAAAAAGGGTTCTATGATTGAACTAAGTAATTACAAAGCAGTAAGTCTTTATATGTACCTATTAAATTGGTTGAAATGATCATCAAGTTATTTGTAGATGTCTGTCATTATATATTTTTAACCTGATAGCATCTTATCAACATGGCAGCCTAGTTTCTCCAGTAGGCTGTCTCTCAGTAATCTAATGGAGTGGTTTGAATTTGTCTACAAATCAGGAAATAAAGAACGGATTAATGTAGCTTGCTCAGAAGTCCTTTGAAAMGGGGAAAGAGATGAAGAATTACCGTGAATGGTAAATGATCTGGGAGAGGAAGCTGGCTGAAAGGTAGCAAAGAGCATCCAAGGGTTCCTTCTGAATCCGCCTCAGCGTGGGCCTGGTGGTCCCACTGGGCAGTGACGCAGCTTTTTCAGCTCAGTTGAGATCAGAGGGGGTTCCAGCAGGCTCCGAGCTGCAGGTAACGCCGTAGATCATGAACTTCAGTGTGGAGGAGTGTAAAGTAGAGCATGGAGGTGGAAAAAGAGGTAAATCATATGGAACACCTTAATGATACCAGATACTGAAAGAGCCCTGGGCATCTCTGTTCAGGTGAAACCTTTCCTCAACAAGCAGGTGCTTTCAAAACAAAGCAAAGAAGATGTTAGGATCTGTGGGCCTGGATGGGGAAGGAATGCGAGCAATATAAAACTCCTTCATCAGCCGTATCAGCAGTCTGCTGTCTGCAGTACTGGTCAACACACCTCAGAAAAATCAATGGAGAGTGAAGGAGGTTCAGGGAACACTGATGGAGATGGTTAGGGGCCAGGAAAGATTCTCCTAGGAAGAGAGAAAAGACTAGGACTCTTAGAGCACAGACTCTGAAGGATGTGATACATRTAATTTAGTAACTGAGTGGTCTAAAGAGCGTGGATTTGGAGTTTCTGTCCTCCTTGTCTCAACAGAAGACAGTCAGTCTAAGGAAGCAAACAGAACTGATGAAAAGGGATACTTTCTCCTGGATTTTTTCAGTTAAACCAGGGAATGCAATTCAGTAGATGCCTGTGAGCCTGAAAATGGCAGGATCAAAAAGGTGAGGGTGTTACATGGCTAGAGGGTTATGTTGATGGATATAAGAATTAACTATTGTGGTTCTGGTTTCAAGAGAGTTACCAGGAAACAAAATTAGTCCCAAATGGAAAAGGCAAGGACGGACTATTTGTAGGATCATAGGATAACTCAGGCTGGGAGTGACCTCAGGAGGTCTCTAGTCCAACGTCCTGCCTATAGCAGGGTCAGCTAAGGGGTCAGACCAGGTTCCTCAGGGCTGTGCCCAGGCTGTCTGACCTGTTCTGCCTTCTGAAAGGTTCTGGGCTTTTTCTGCCGCGGCGTGCGGTGCTGCTCACTGCTGGGACACAGTGCTGAGCTGAGCAGAGCCTGAGCAGTGCACCTAACTCACCTGCATACTTCAAGTACACAGGTCAATGGAAGGGGCAGAACTTAGCACCATTAGAGCATGTGCTACTGCTGTCTCCCTCCCCCTGCAACTTGGAACTTGAGCATAAAGAGCAGTCAGTACAAAATATGCTRAATCTAACCTTTTTCTTCCGTTTCCCAGGTTCCATCTTTCGTTCTTACTGGTCCTGTTTTGTAGTATTTTGCTGATCCACATYTACTTGAAGAGCACAGTTGGGCTGTAGATTTGGCATCTAAGTGGAKAGGTAAGTGCTGCTGTTTATTTTATTTGACCAGCTTTGTGATTTGTTGAGTCCTAAAATCCTCCAAAATGAATTGAATACTATACTGAAAGAAATTATTTTCAAAGCCRTTACTTTTCAAGCTTTACAAACTGGTGCCAAAGCTGGCTCTTAGGTACACCGATAGCAGCAGCATCAGAAATACTGAGAAGTTGAACAGAGCAGGAGCCTGTAAATACAAGTCTGGAAAGGGAGGAGTAAGACAGATAAATTCTTAGTTTTGCATCGTTTGTACGTCCAACTTGGTCTACCTGAACATTGATTGCAAATGCAAAAGTGCTGCTCTGTTTCAAAGTTTARTATCAGGAACTCACCATAAATAATACCACAGTACAAATGTGTCTGTGAGAGGTATTCAAAGCCATGAAGGATGTGAGATTCTGTTTTTCTCCACATGTGTCTCCTACTTAGAAGAAAATGGTCAATTTACAATGATAACTACACCAAGATTCTGTCCAGGAAAATTAAATTTATGAACTGGCTACATAAAACTTCAGTTTCTCTCTAACAGAAAATGACTCCAAGATTCACAGCAAAATCCTCTGCTGGTTTGGGAGCCTGAGTTTAAAATAAATAAATCCATTAACATCTGTAATTGCTCATAGGAAAGGCTGACCCATGAAGTGTGTAACCAGCATTCCTCAGCCTCGCGTGTCTGCAGCCAAGCCATTTGAGAAAACAATCTTGCATGTGTTTTTCCTGCTTTTTGAGTCTTTCTGTGCCCAGAGCTTACTGGAGAAACTGAACCRCAGCTGCTGCCATTCCAAGTGAAACACTCTGGTTTAGGCTTGAAAGAAATAGGGTTTGGGAGCAATATAAAACCTCTGGTAAAATAGCCAGAACCATAGTGAACTTAGGACTAGGAAGAAGAGGACAATCAAAATGTCTAAGAATAGAGATCTAGTTTTAATGTTGCCTGGGGGTTGATGGCATTTCCATCTGGACATTGTACCTAGTGCTGTTCCAAGTAATCCCTAGCTAGTACTGCTGTTCTTACTGTAGCTGAAAAGATTAAGAAACTCATTTAAAAAAACTTTTAGTTTAGTCTGTTTACCTTGTGTATTTGACAGCAGTTTGTGAAACATGGTCAGTGCCATGGTTTATTGAATACTCAGAGGAAGAGTTCAGTATCAGTTAGCAGGAGAGGTAATCCTGAAGGTGAGCMGCCATGGCGGTAAGAGGAGAGAAAGGATGAACACGTTTGATAGAGTTGTTCTCAGACTTGTCCCAGAAACCCTTCTGAAATGCCAGAAACTGCCTTTATTTACTTCTCAAAATGAGATCAGGCTCTCCTCTTTAAAGCTGCTGTGTCGCAAAGCAGAATTTTACACTCTAGAATAGCTGCTTGATCTGAAGGACGGTTTTTTTTTCTCTCCCCTGCTGCATTCCCTGGTCTTATGTTACAGAAATGTAAGTATGAATGCATATAAAAAAAGGACAGTCTCAAATCTTGAGCTTCAGGACAAAAGCCTACTCAGTATCAGAGATCTGTTTTGAAAGCTTTCCTCTTCTTTCCTAGTGTGGCTTGTGCATGTCTGTAGTACAATTATAGTGATAGTGGTTTGGGTCAATAMGTGCTTTTTCTCATCTTACTATTTTATACAAATTCTCTCCTCCTTCAAAGTTCTACCCCAGCCCTGTCCCACAGTGCATCTCCATATACCATCCTACATAATCACCTTTTTTTATTTCTTTATTTAAGGGCTTTATTAAGTGTCTTTCTGAAGCCCTGTAGCATATCACGAAGATCCTATGCATGCTCTATACAAACTGAGGTGCTTAACTTACGATCTAGAGACCTCTGAAGAACCAACTTGTCGATGCATTACGTGTGAAAGCAAGTGGGGTCCTTGGAGAGAGAATGTGCTCTACTAAATGGCTGTGAATTAAGTGTGGAAGAATGAACTGTCAGAACAGCAGAGAAGTGCCCACTGTGTTGACCTCATTGAATTCTGGAGAATGGAAATTTCTGAGGTGCWGGAAGCGACTTGGTGAAAATTGCASGTCACGGAGGATGCAAACCTGAACTCACTCTGGTATATTCCCCTGCCCTCCSGTCTTCACAGTGTCATTAGGCCACAGTGTTCCTGSACCCTGCAGGCCAATGGATGAACAGGACAATGATTTTAAAGAGTTGTGGGCGAATCTTTTGGGTAGAGCGAAGAAAAAAGCTGGGGATGCTGAGGCAGCGAAGAGGGCTCAGAACAAGTCAAAGAGCACTGCACCGAGAAGCAAATTAAGAAGAGGCAAAGCTGCTGCTAAGAGCCAAAACCATCATCACTTACCAGCAGCGAAGGAAACAAACTTGCCTCAAGATTTGGTTCCAAAGGAACAAACATTGGATGGTGACACTGTGGCCTGTAGTAGTGGTGAGACTGCACAAGGGGGTGGAAGGAGAAACCCTTTCCCTGCCAGCCAGCTGAGTACAGTGGCCAGTGAGTGTAGCCAGAGGACCCTGACAGGTGAGTGAACCGAAATCTTTCAAACGGAAAATAGGCTAGGATTGAAAACACTCTGTAGTTCAGGGGAGCTCTTCAGAAGTCCACCTGGAGGGTTTGTATAGCAGCACTGATGCAAGCAGACTTGCACCTTGTGTTTCCATCTACACTTAGCTACTTAGGGCTTACCTAGGGGTTTAACTTAGGAGTGTGTTCTGTGCTACAGGCAGGCAGAAGATGGCCTTCAGTAAGGTGAAGCCTTGGTACAAAGTGATGTATTAGGGAGTCATTATTCACTGTTTTTTGCAATATCAGAACTGAGAAAAACACCCTCAAATCATCTAGAAGCAAGCTTAGAATATATTGAGGTGCTTTTTCACCCAGTACATCGTTGTATTGTGAAATATATTGCCACTGGATGTTGTCAAGGCCAAAAATATAAACAAGTTAAGAAAGGTGTTGGATTAATTCATAAARGATTAGTCCTTCAGTGGTTATTAAACATGATGGCCAGAATGCAGTCACCAGTGCAGGAAGTCCTTAAACTGATAAATAAGGTCAGCCAGGAGAAGAATTATTTTGTACCTGCCCTGTCCTGATCAACCCTTTCTTAAGTATGTTTTGCTGACTGTGCGCGGAGACAAGATACTGGGCTGGCGAGATCTTTGGTCCCATCTTGCATGCTGCCCATATCCACAGGATACCTCAGGCAGAGCCGTGGTATGCTGAGGTGTTAGTCTGGCATTGCCTCTGCCTCCTGCTTGTTASCACCTCTCTTCGGGAGCTCCGGGTTCCTTCAGCTCAGAGCCTGAAAGTTCGAGTCAAGAGAGGGTTTGGAGATCAAACAGCGAAGAACAGCAGGAACCACAGGACATCCTGTGGTGGGAACGCTGGGGAGAGTGGGGCTGTAGGGCTGCCTTGCTTGTTGCTCTCACTAGTGACGTTCAGGCAAGGCCTTCCTTAATATTCCTTCCTCTAAAACGGATGTAGAGATAGCTAAACTCCGCTGTAGCACAGAAGCCTGATACTGTTACTGTGGTTATCAAGTATAAAGTCGTGTAATAGCTAAACAAATTGTTCACTTCTTCCTCTAAGAATGGCTGTTGCAAAACTGAGCCTGGCTTAGGCTGCTGTTGGGGATGTCTTCCAAGCAGCGATCTTGGCAGCTCAGCTRTGTGTTTAAAACTGACTGGTAAAGCTCTGGTGTTTTCTCCCTCTCTAGTAAATACTCTGAGTGGCTGTTCCCAGACTACATTATCCTTCCATCCTGCTACACAGCCGGGAGCCTGCTCTTCACCCACCTCAAAGGTACCGCTGCTCGCAGGGTCGAAGATGCGGGTAGCAGAGCTGGTAGTGGAGAGAATGCAGCAGTTCAAGAGAGTGGCACCTGAGCAGCTAAAACACAGCACAGATGATAGCTTGCCAAAGTCTGTAGCCAGCAGGGATTTCCCTGACGAAAGCCAGGAGCAGAACCCACCAGAGAATGGTACGTTTCTCCTGTTAGCTCTTGTACGTGCAGAAGGAGTGCTGTGGGCTGGTTCGAATGGTTGCATGAGAAGCAGTCCGGATTCCTGGGCTTTGTTCCCAGCTAGCCTAGTGGCTCAGTGTGCAGCACGGAATAAATCACTCCAGATCGCTGAGAAAACTTGCTTTCTCTATTGTTAAAGGACTATCCGTACTTTTCTCCCGGCTCTTCTCTGAGGCTGAATAAACCTTATGCTCGGTTCTGGAGGGATAATTGTCTTCTTGGAAACAGGTTGAAATTCCAACAGGATCAGTGAACTTTGTCATCCTTCCCTTGGGACAGTGTTAAGTAGCTGTTAGGTAAATATGACTCTAAGGTAGCCCCCATCTTTGGTAGATCTCCAAGCACTCTRTAAGGTAATATGTTCTATGCAGATTAATTGAATTCACAGCAATTTTACTCTGGTTTCRTTCTTTATAAGTCAAGGCCCTGTTGGTTCTGTATGGACGTGAAAATCTGCTGTCTTTTAATATGTGGTGTATAAGACCCCATGTTCTCCCCAGGAATTATAGCCAAAACTTACCCTTCATGTGGCTCTGACGTGAGGTACTGTGAACAAATTGCCACCTCCTGCTCCCAGGGTAGTGCAGGCCTGTAGGGTTTAAAGCRCAGTTTGTACATTCCCGTGTGAGAAATCAAATGTGAAGATGCAAGAGAAAGATTGCAATTAATTTTTACATGTCTAGTTTAATAAACTAATAATGAGAAGTATAACAGTTCTGTGCCTTTCATACAGGATTCTTAGTTTTCTATCTTAGATCGTGTCTCCCTTCTTTGCCAGATACCCACCGTCTTCCCTCCATGGAGCACGACAGTGCTCTGGCTTTGGCTCTTCAGCAGGAAACCAAAGAGGAAGCCCTGGCAAGCCTAGAGGATGCAGGCTTGTTTTTTTGTCAGATCTGCCAGAAGGATCTCTCAGCCATGAACACAACACGACGAGAGCAGCATGTTAACAGGTGAAAGACCAGCGTGATGTGTCCTTTCCACATCCTCTCCCCTCCCTCGTAGACTGCTCGGTCAGCTCCGCCATTACAGAACATGGTAGCAGGGGCATCTGCGTAGTGGCATTGACCTTTATGGCCTGAATTAACAAGTCGTTTTGGTCTCAAAGAGGAGGCTGATTGTCTGGCCCCGCCGGGCTTCTGCATGCGTGCCGTAAGGCCCATGCTGCTTTCATCAGTAGTGTGGCAGAGGGGCTGCAACTGTAAAGTGGCTAGCAAAATTAATCAGGACCCACTACTGCAGATTTTGAGATCTACGGATTTCAGCTAACAAAGTAATGTTTGATGTATTTTGCTAAAAATTGTTTGCCTAAGGAGATCTAGTATGTCCTGCGTATCCGAGCTGTTTGCTGAGGGAAAGGTGRTAGTGTTCAGAAGGATGACTAACTTGCACTGTAGAGCTGCAACAATGAGAGTAGAGAGGCTAAGGGAAGGCGTCCCTGCCTTCTCTTTTGTCAGAATGTGTGCAATTAAATTGAAATTAGTGCCCTTAATTTAACAGTTACCTTAGTGGTAAATATCAAGTACTGTTAATATAAATATATTATGTACAGATAGCTCTCTGTGAATTAAAAGTCTGTGCTTCTCTGTTGAGAAAGTATCAGAAAAAGCACATTTGAATGGTTTTAATTTCTTAATTCCAGCACTTTCAGAGGGCAAGAGTGATTTCATTTGTCCAGTCCCACATCACGTTATTGAGTGGCTCACATTCATTAGGGTTATCTGCAGCTGCAGCTTCAGAGGTGTTACTGCTGTTTCTGTCTTCAGATATTTACTGCTGCTTGGGAGGATAGAGGTTGTACAACAGTGACAGTGTGTCAGGAATGTTGTTTGGAAGTTAAGTTTGCTTTCTAAACCATTAGGCATGTAATCATATGATGAGATTACAAGGTTATGTTAGCAATGGATTTTTTGATAGCAGTCTTCATCACAAGAGGTAAAGCTGTAGTTGGATAGATGCACTGGCAAACTAAATCACCAGTCCTAGTACATCAGATGAATGGTCTCTTACACAACCCCGTACGTGTAGGTAGTGTGTGTCATTGCTAATCAGGGAGTAGTTTTTATAACAGATGCTGCAGGTCCAGAATTTCACACCCTGAATCTCTTTGGAGAGGACAGAAAAAAAAACATTACAAATTTTTACATAGTTTTTGCCTACCAGAAATTATTAGAAGTTCATTATCCTTCACTCTTAAGTGCAGTGTTCATTTCAGCTGGTCCCTTTTCTGTGACATAAAACACTGTCCTTGTCAAGTGAGTTATCTGACTTGAAAACACTTGCATTCTTGACAYTGCATGTGGTCATGCCTACAAAACTAGTAAGAAGGGCAAGAAGTAGTCCTGTTTCAGGTGAGGAAGACTTACCATTTCTCTGGTAGGGTGATTCTTTTTTTAACGGTGGTTTATAAGTTAGCTGGCATGTTAGAATGAGTGCAGAAAGAGGAATTAGGAGATGGACACGCATAAGATGGACACACATAAAGAAGGTTATWACCTACATTTGCTTCTGAGCAACAWGTTTTTAATATGCCTCTGAGSCCATAATTTCCCTGGAGCCGTTACRTGTCATGGTCGTCATAGTGGTGGGTACATAATTCTTGTTTCTTTAGGGAATGTTTCTTTGGCTGATGCAGATATTAGGGATGATTGTGCTCCCTTTTCTTTACTATGGTTTAAATCTTAGCGTGGACAGTTTTAAAGTCTTCAGAGGTGAGCTTTGCCATCATCTCACAGGTGTCTGGATGAGATGGAAGAAGCGCAGATGTCATCCTCCAGCAAACCACTAGTCCCTGAATGTCCCATCTGTGGGAAGCAGTTCCAAACCCCACAGAGCCGAATCAGTCACTTGAAACGCTGTGCTGTCGAGATGGATGTTCCTCCTAACCTGCTTCTTCAGGCCGTGCAGTTGCAGGTGTCCTCGCTTGGTGATGTACCTCTTCAGTGTCCCAAGTAAGCTGGTGAAAATAAAAGATGCTGGTTACTTCCTTTGGCCTGAGAGACCCTGACCCTGTGCTCCTGGGAGTGAACGGTAGAAGCAAGGCAGACTCGCAGGCTGGGTGGGCCCCAAGTTCAAAGAGGGTCAGGTAGAGCCATGACCCAGTACCACATGAGTAGAATGTGGTAGTTAGTTGGAGAAATCATCTTGCTTTCCTTCAGAAGTGRTCAGGTGGTGGATGACTTTAAAAGTCAGCAGGCAGGAGCAAAATGGGGAGTAAATAATCTTACACTGGTTTGTCAGAAATATTTGTGCTCTGTGAGGCAATTACGCAGTAAAGCTGAATGGTGTGYTTGAGCTTATTAAGCAAACCACACAGTACGAGTGTAAGGTCTCTCCTGAGCATCTGTCATGCCAATGCCTCAGCTGTTCGGCCTGTGGCCGTACTGGATATATGTGCTTTACAGCCCGAGCCAAGGAGGAAACAGACGTGATTTTTTTAAACGTGCGTGGTACAGAGCTGCATCTGCTGTCTTGGATTTGAGCAGAATCTTCAGAGTACAGGAAGTGGTGCCTGACTGAATTTGTAGAAGGGCTCGTAAGTCCCTTTGTGCTGAGGAAGGACAGTTGCCTATTCCCTGTGGAAGCAGAAGAGTTGGAAAGCATTTTCTGGTGATCTTGTTTTTGCCYTGCTTCAACTTGTTTTTTCCCCTTTGGTACAAAAAAGCGTTCAAGGTACAGATAGCAGATGCTTACATCAGTGCTGTGGTCTTGTGCTTACCTTTTCAAAATAAGATTTTCTCTAAATTGCKCTAAATTCCGTGGATGATAAGAAATCCTTTGCTCTCTGCTAGGGAAAAAAAGTAGTGAATAGTTTCTCATTGCCCTGGATATGGGGATCTCTCTGAGCAAGTAGAGCAGCTGGTCTGGAGTGCTCAGTGTTTCTTGTCTCTGATCCAGTCACATTAACTTAGGCTTCCTGCTGCATTCTTGTATTTCAGCAATCAACCAAGCAGGTCAAAGCGAAAAGGCTCCTCCGAAGAGGACTCAAAGAAAATGCAGAAGAGGGCCAAACTGGAGACTAAGGATGAAGATTTGCTGGTTGCTATGGCAATGTCACGCTCTCTGTTGGAGCAAGAAAAGCAGGAACAAGCAAAATCAGTTACAAATGTGAAATCAGCGGCTGCTTTGCCAATCAAATGGAAGCCAGGATCAGGTATGTGTTAAAGTGAGTTAGTGTCAAAGGCTGTGTTATTGGAGGAGTAATATAACACAGCCTGCTCTTCACTAAAACTTTCCCGTTGGGTATAGGAGGGATGACAGCCCTGTTTCTGTTTTATTTAAGCTGTCAGAGCTTCAGCAATATGCAGTATCCACACACAGTCAAGAAAGACTGAAGGATGTCCGTGGGTTTTAGTGAAATCCCTTAGGAACCTCATGCTTTTTTCACCGATTGATTGTTTTGAATTTGTAAAATATTCTTAAGATAAGCTGTGGGKTTTTGTAAACTGTGGAAGTGAAAAGAAATAACATGAAAAGATTATTATTATTTCTCCTGCAATAGATCTTTTCCTATTCATCCTGCTGCAACCTGGATTAATGCAGCTTTTTCAGCCTGATCTCTTATCTCTCTGTTTTCTTTCTGTAACAGACATATGTGTATACTACATGCTGTTGAGCATGTGCTTCGCTATTTCAGCGTGCAGAAAGGTTTAGAAAGGAAGACAGCTGCCGGGGGAGAGTCTTGAGTACTGTATAGAGGGGAGACTTCACTCCTCATGACCCTGCTCAGGTCTCCTCCTGCCGATGGGTCCTGCCAGTTGGATTTGGGGTTGGGCATTAGTAAGGCAAAGGTAGTAAGACACAGGATTTCCATATGAAAGCTACTCAGTGTTCGTGTGATATCATCAGTGACCTGCACACAAAAAAAGGAGTTCTTCATGGATTTGTTTGCATTTTTTCCTCCCTTTTTTGCAAAGCACTGGGATCTAGTCAGGTGCCATACAGGCACCATTCCATGGGTCTGGGAGGTAGGCTGCGTGGATATCAGTTGCTTCCGTAATGATCAGCTTTTGTAGAGATGTGACCTCTCGCAACAGGCAGCAGAGCAGCGTGAGCAGGAGTCAGTCTTTTCTGGAGTTCATTTCTCCCATAAGGGTGATGTGAGGCTTCGGACTACCTGCRGAAATCTTAAGAGTTGTGTTCAGCTTGTAGCTGCCTTTTGGTCATCACTGACTACAACACCTGAAGGAGCTGGCGTATTGAGCTCCTCTGCCCTATGTGTTCAGCTGTTTGTTTATTTGGGTTCCTCTTCCTTTTCTTTTTAAAGAGAAAAAACGGCGTAAAAGAGGCCCAACTGCACCTCCACCATTACTACTTCAGGACCCGGAGAAGGCCCGCAAAAGGATCGAAGAGCGAGTAGCTATGCTGCTTGCGGAAGAGGTGGAATTCCCTCCCACCCCTCAGCTTCCCACTAGTAGGATTTTGGAGGATGAATCTGGGAAAGCAACCTGGCTCTTGCCATTGTCCAAAACCAGGGAGTGTTTTTTATGGAATATCAGTGCTCTGACAGGACCCTATGACCCTGAATCATTCTACACTGCTGGATTAACCCCTCCAATTGTACCTTGGAAGCCTGTGCAGGTGCGATGCTCTTTTGTCTTTGCTCTGATACTTGTGTGCCCTAGTTCACTTGCCCTGTAACCCTTCTGTTTCCTCATTTGGTACTTAGACTAGTGATCCTACTCACTGCTCATGCCCTGTTGTCCCCTGGTCTTACACAGTTASGTTTTATGATCTTGAACTTCCATTTCTCCCTTTCGGAGAGGAGTCCAAGGCTCACGTTACCATGTTATTCCTTGAGCTTTCAGAAAATACAACTGATGGGAACAGAGAGTACTGAGTAAAGAGACCCCCATTGTGGTCATTTTGCCACTAATTTGTCCACGTTTACAGCAGCCTGACTCTTGTTTTCCTTCTTGGCACTTTTTCTGATTGATTCTAGTATGAGCTTTGCCCGTGTGTTGCACTCAGCAAGGATCTGGGTGAAAAGTTTAAACTGAAGACTGGTATTTGTCTTGCACAGAGGAGAAAGTGGGAGCACCTAGAGTTGTAAAGTGAAGCGTTTGCACTTCAGGCTKTCCCTGTGCATCCCACTGCCTCTTGTTGCATATGAGCGTTGATCCAGTTTTCAGTTCCACTGTTTCATTCTGTTTTTCATCTAGATCTCCTGCCTCTGTCAGTGCTCTGTATTTTTACAAAAAGTGCCTGCAGAAGTAGACAAAGCTCTTTTAGTCTCATCTTATCACACGCTTGCTCACTGAGAAGAAGGATATCACTTCTTTTCCTTCCCTCATTCTTTTCTTGAAGAATTTGGTGCTTCTGTTCGAAAACTACTGTGCATATGTAGGTGCTTTATTTAAGACTTCTTCCCTAGTCAAAGCCCAGAGTTTTTCACTGGCTTATCACAGGCTAGGGCTGTATTGGAGGGGCTCCATTCTATGAAGGTTTTTGACCTTCCGTTCAAGCCAAAAACTGCCAGAGAAGTTTAAAAATAAAGAGTAGAAAAGCCTTTAAAATCATGGCAAGAGCGTGTTTTCCCACCTGATTCTTTCCATTCACAGAAATGGCTAAACTATTTTTACTTAGAAATAAACAAACAAAACTATTTTTGTCGGGAAACAGAGACCAAACCTGGAAAATATCAGCTCCAAGGTGGAAGTTTGATTTAGTTCCATGTAACTGCAAAAGCATTTCAGAACTCAGAACAGAAGCACCTGGAGAGCTTCAGCTGTGACTGTTGCCAGGCGCTCCAGCTATAATGAAATATTTAGATGTTGGAGTGGGAGCATTTCCACCATCCTTTCTCCCTGCTTGGCAATTGCCTGTACAGACATGCTCCTGGAGAAACCACCTTTTCTGCATTTTCTGTTGTAATTTCCTTTCTTCTGTTCAGAGCTGTCTTATCTCTGGAGAGTCCTTCATAAAACTGCAGAGAGCTTTTGCCTCAGAAGCCCCTTACCTGGCGAATGCTCTGTAATCCTTTACTAGATGTTCCAAAAGTATGAAGCAGAGACTGTATTCTGAGCTCTGCAAATACATAAAATGAGACCTAATTTATTGGTGTCTGTTTTTCCTCCTCTCTTGATCAGAATCATAAGCCAGAGAACCTTCTGTCATCGGTGGGATCTGATCAGCCAAAAGTATCCCACCAAATTCAGCCTGACCTCAGTTCTCATGAGCCCACCTGCACAGAGGTTGGAGGCCAAACTTCTGATGAAACCCAGTCAGGCCCTGAAGGAGATGGGCAGTTTTTATCTCGCAGCCAGAAGGATGTTCAGACCCTGCAGGACCTAGTTGAGTTGGCCAGGGAAGGACTCACCCTCACTCAGTGGAACCTTGATGTTGACCACATTCAGGCAGYGGAGCAGCCAGGTAAGTTCTGGGGGCTTTGTGAGCCCTGTCCCTAGTCCCTTCAGCTGCACAGAGCCAGACTTACGCTGTGCTAAGTTAGGAGAGCCATGACAGCACCCATAGGGTGTTGATGTTGATCCAAGAGGTGATATTGTGGGGGGACGTTTTTCTGCAGCAAGCTTTAAATACAATCAAGCTGACCTTTCTGAAATGATTCATAAATCCCAGTGTTTAAGAGACTCCTGGACAGCAGATAGTAAATTTTATTTTAAAATTCCCTTAAAGATGTCAAAGTATTTTCTGCCAGGAGGGAGCCCGGACATGTTCAACAGCTGGGACAAAGTCCTCATCCCTGCTGTTTGGACAGTCTTTCTGTTATGTGCATTGTCTTTTCAGGTCTTGAGACAATTGTGTGTGAGAGATGTGCAAGAGGGATGATTTTATGTTGGTACATGAGTTACACAAACCTTAAGTTTATCTGTACCTATACAGGGTTGAAAAAATACAACACCTAGAATTCCTCTATGGGCAACTCTATAATGTCCCCGGTCATAGTTGCATGTGGTGCACAACTGCCCACTTCAAGGTCAATGATATCCCTTMAAATGACCTGGCTGTTGTATTGTCTCCTGTTCACCTGTGAAAGAGAACATGGTTGCTAAGTTCACCTGTCTGCATTTTCACTTGGGTATAATATTTCTCACTTCCCCTACTAAACTGTAGCAAATGATTCTTGGTTCTATAAAACTACTCCTGGGATTTCAGTGGAGATATAGCTTCCTGGGTGAGAGAAACCATTTCTGTGCATAAATGTATATTGTGTGTGTAAATATGACCAGGTGGAGAAAAAACCACTGTGCAGACACTAATGTACCAGAACTCATTTCTGAAGACATTCATTCTTTCTGTTGCTCTGCATCCTGTTCTGTGCACTCTGTAAACTACCACGGGGCTCAGGCGGTGCGAAACTGATTTCACTGCCTGCCTCTAAGCGTTAGGKCCCACAGCATTTTGTCTAGATTGAAATGCAGATCCAAGATACATTCTGCCTGTCTGCTAGGATGAGACCGTGGCATGTCCCATCCTGCTCTGTGTCGTAGTTTTTTTCCCCACTGGAGGAAAACTGGGACGTGAAAGCAGAGAATCGTGCTGCACTCTGCAGTTCCTCCGTCTGGATGATCGTGGCACCCACTGATCTGCMGTAGATGGGTGCTGCTCATGGCTGAATGGTACTTGGGTACCCACAGCCTGTCACAGCCCAGAGCCAAACCCTCCAATAAAGGCATGAGGGAGAGGCTGAGCCTTCAACTCAAGTCAGGCTGGTTATAGCAGCTGTCTCGGGGAGCTGGCCTGGCAAGGATCCTGTTAGGAGTTCTTACATCACCCTGTCTCACAAAGAAGTTGTATGTGATGTGTGATGTGCGTTTTCTTTTTTGAGGAAAAGAACTGACTTCCAGTGATACTTCACATAGTGGCTTTGTGCGCCCGTCAAAAGAGAAGAGCCTCCTGATGAGCAGCTGCAAAAGAGTAAGAACAACTCCTTTTTTCTCCACTTTTTTGTGTTTGTTTATCACTGTAAAAAAGAAGCTATTACATTTGTGCAATTCATAGAGGTATGGAATATTTCCCATTCCTTCCCATAGAAACAAAGAGGTGCTTAAGATTCACAGTCACTCAGGAAACATCACGGGCACAGGTGAGATCAGCACACCTGGTGGTATTTCATGGATGCCCACAAGCAGGCCTGCGGATTTTTCAGTACTTGTCCTACCTGATGAGAGATGATTTAAAATAACAGGTAACATAAGGCCAATCTGTGCAGAGTTTATATAAAGAGAACCAGGTTAAAGAGTTATGTTATAACACTAAGAGTMTTTGGGGGTAAGAGCTAGGGACGCAGCTGCATCACGTTAGGCAGTACTCTGCTTTAATGCCCAGGCTATCCAAGAGATAACTGGCTGCAGCCCAGGAGAGACAGAGCTGCCTGGTGCTTCCTCCAGGCTTACACACCCAGCTACTTCAGGTGGTTCTGAATGGAGCTGTTCCTCCTCTGTCATCTTCCTCTCCACGCCGTGCCTTGCAGTKGAAGAGAGAATTCTTGTAAGGACTGGCTGACTTGCACTAAATTCTCTCATCTGGCCTAAAAGCCTGATAGATGATGTGGAATGCTGTGAGGTCCATGGAAGATGAGCACTTCTTTGCTGCTAATGTGACCTTTTAAAAGGTTTAGTATAGAAAATCCTCAATTGTGGGAACACATATCAGAGGATCTAGCTTGAAAATCAGTGTGCTCTCTGGGGTGACTAGGTGAAGAATACAGGCTAGTAAGTCACAGATKATTTTTTTATCAAGCCGGTAGTGTTCTGTAGATCACATCTTACCCCARATGCACCAGTGGATATGTAATCCCCCATGGATGTATAATCAGTTTTCTTCAATTGAAGTGCATATAAAAAAAGCCCTGATTCATCTTCTTACCAGGGTCATCCACTTTATCTGGTGAAACTTATTATCTTTGGTTTGATAATAAATAATCATGCCGTGAAAGCTAGTAGCTTTTGATGTCCAACAAATTTTGATGCCTTGAGAARGCACTTTCATATTGTGCTAATAGAATTAAGAGACTTCTAAAAGGAGACAATTCTGTGAGGTGGGAATCTGCTAAACTTGAGCATCCCAGCTACTTGTTACAGAAACTCTAGATATTCTTTGGGGGTATTAAAAAAAAAAAAATGCTTACAGGAAAAAACATCTTGTTTTATAAGCTGCTGAGTCTACTRAACCAGAGGCCTTTAGCAGTACAGAAACTGTTCTGATACTGTTGTTGAAACTCAGTTGCTACCCGCAAAACCAGYATGATCATTTTTTCAGATTTAGTTTGATTCCATGATAGTTTTCCTGWGCAAATGAAGTGTTGCTGAAGAGTTGGATTGCCAGTGGGAGAGGTTTGCGCTTTATGTGAGCACAGACAGAGTGTAATCACGTAGAGCAAATACATTCATTGCGTTGGTAACACATCCCCCCACCCATGCTTAAGACCCTTGTCACATCTGTGGGGTCCAGTCTAGCTGGCCTCCTCAACAGGAGAGAGTGTTCTGGTGTGTTCTCCGTCAGGAGCACATGCCCACTCGGAGCTCTCTTCAGACCAGTCTGTCTGCTTTGCASAGAGAATGGTGCAGCCAGGAAGTTTCTAGCCTTATTTAATTTCCCCATTCCAGATTCATAATTTTAGCATCAGCAGGAAAGCTGTTCTGGGCTTGCTGCCTGGAACGTAGCATCAGGAGTCTGTGTTTCCTGGCTTCCTGAGGTACTGTCTTGCAGGTATCCTACCTGCCAAGAATAAGAAAGCAAGAAACATCAGATTAGTTTCCAGACTGAGCTTCCTGTCTTCCCCTTGGAGATCAGTCCACACCACTGCCACRACATGCAGAGTCTTCTCTAGCCCACCTATGAAGGCCTGGAAGAAGTGTTCCGGTGTGCGCTGCTGTTTTGGTGCTAATTAGTGTTGGCTGCCCGCAAACACATGCTGGAGCGAGTAGAAAGGTTGGGTTTCCACAGTCCACTGCTAATGTAGAAACCTGCTAATAAAATAAAGAGCTGTGTTGTTCCAGGTGGAACTGCATCTCATGCAGATGTTCACTGGAATAAAACTTGCAGTTCCTCTACTCTGCAGTAGGTTTGAAAAGCACAAGGTCAATGATTAGTGTGTTAACTATAAGCTGGTTTCCACTTACAGTCAGACAGCCTCTCAACTGTGAGCYGCGGGTGTTTCACACTTCTCTGAAGTACTGGCCACCTCCAGAGCCGCAACACTTGCCTAGAGGGATCTGAGTCTTTAGAAGATTGCCTGGGGTGGGTTTGTGCTGGGAGCAGCTCCAGAGCAGAAACAGAGCGTTCATCATTGCTGTCTTTGGCAGCATGCCCCAGGCCTGACCTTACCATCACCAGTAACCAGCCACAGGTAGCTCAGTCAACAAGCCCTCCCCAAAATTCCAACAAAGGGGTTCTAGAACGATAAGAGAAATTATGTTTCTTTTTTATAATTGAGTGAAATTTTCAGAAGGGGTTGCAGTAACAAGCACATAAGTTCCTTTGAACTAGACACCTATGTTAGTTTTATACTATGTGGGCCCCTTGTGGCAGAGCTGCTCTTCTCAGCTGTCATTGCCAGACAGTGAACGAGAGAAGAAAGGCTCATTACCCCATCCCTGAGTCATCCTCTTTCCTCTTACTCTAATTATAGTGAATTGAGTTCAAGTCCGTCAAAGTGGAAATTACAGCTTCCTAAAAATGTGGTGGAAGGCAGTAGATCAAGAGGCCAATCACAGGCAGTGACTAGACCACATCAGGAAGTGGTGTGGTGAAGATCTGAGGGTGATAATGTGCTGTAATACACGGCAGAACAAGTACAGTAGAATACAACACGACTGCCCTTTCTTCACAATTGCCAGACTGTGGAAAAAGTGGAGGAGAACAAAGCCAGAAATGTCTGCTAGGCTTGTCTGCTTATTTGTCATATGGAAGACCTGAAGCTGACAGTGCTGTTGATTATCTTCAGGAGGCAAAGGCAGTGTATCCAGACTGGGGCTCACAGAACAGCAATGCTGATAAACTGGGTTATTCCCTTCTTACTTTTCAGGGAAATGTTTGACAGCTGTAACGTAACTTCTGTTTTTGTGTTCCTTCTGTGTTCTAGTCCTCTCWCAGGTTGCTGGCTGAAGATTTCAGTGCAATGGTCAACAACCCCCACTTAAGTGATGTCCAGTTCCAGGTGGACTGCGGGGAAGTCCTTTATGCCCACATGTTTGTATTGTACGCCCGGTGTCCGCAGGCCATTCAAGTTGTAAGTACTGCTGACGTACTTTCCTCCTCCTTTTCAGGAAAACCCACACCTACAATCAGTTAATGCTACAGAATCAGCACAGAGCACTGCTGGGCCTCRTGGCAAGTGCCTCTGGACCTGCAGTGGTTTTTCAGCTTAGGAAACAGAATCCTGACTAAGTGGTGGAAAATGTGGTACTTTATCTGGGCGGACTGTGGGGAGGCAAGGATCCGAAGTGCTTTTTGCCCTTGAATTTTTGTACCTGTGCAAGTGCAGACTGCCTTGTGCATTTTGGTGTGTCCTGCCTGTCACCCAGGCTGGGAAACTTGATATGGAGTAGAGACATTCTGGGAAGTACTTGAAAATAACCTACACTSTCAGAGTTGCTTTGGAGGTAGCTGCACTGAACTGTGCTTTTTGCAGTTCTAGTGAGGCTAGTGAAGCAGTTCTTACRTTCCCAGAAGCATTTTGGGTTGAATAGTTCCCAGCCTGCTCCTATGCAGCCTCCTGTCAGGACAGTGAAAGGCACTGAGCCTAAGATTTGAACTCGACTCTTTCACGGAGCTGCCACCRGTCCATACGGCCAGCTCCCTAACAAAGGAAGCTTTCTTTAAAGCTGCCCTTTTGGAAAGTTTAGCTTTATCCTCATGCATGTTGGCAGTAGATTCCACCCAAGGTAACTCAGGCCATTTCTAAAGAGTCCATGAAAGTTTGGGTAGGGGAAGCAAGTTCATATATGCCACACAGCAGTTTTAACACGAATTTTTTAAGGGATCTTCACAACTAGTAGCAAATGTGCATGTGCCCACAAATCAAAGGACTTTAAAAACTATTGGGTTAGCCATGTTCTCTTACTATTTCCCTGCAACTCTGTCTGGCTTCAGCATTCTCATCCGCTGTTTTCATGGGCAGGAGTCATTTGTGTGGGTAGAGTTGTGGGATTGGCCCTATGCTGTATTTCTGATGCCTGCAGAGGGTTGTTTTCCTGCAAGTCCCCACCTGCAGAGCAGCATTTCATGTTTATTTTCTGTATAGGTGAGGGAGTGCTCTTCTTTGTTGAAGATTTTTGGGTAACAAGGAGACAGTAATTAATCAGAAATGACTTTGGAGCTCCTATTTTCTGTTGCATGGCATCCCCTAACTTTGGAGAGTTTCAGATAGCACAATACGTGATTTGGCTGCAAAAGAAGTGAGACCTTACTGAACTGGAGATGCATTTTCTCCAAAACCTGAGATCAAGTTGGATCCGCACAGATAATGGTCCAGTTCAGTGGAGTAGTATTTTGTATGGTGTCTCTTTTCCTGTGAGACACCGGGAGAACTAGAGTTTTGGCAGTGCATCAGGGGTAGGTAAATTCAAAACAGATCAGAGGAAGCTCGCCTGTAGAGAGGTGTAGATAACTCTGGAAATTGTGTTCTRGGAAGTAATTTGATTCCAAAACTAACTGGAGAACTCTACGACCATCTTTTATATGTGTGACTAAAACAAGTGGTTAAACTTTATCGAAGCTAACAGCTGTAGGGTCAGGAAGGAAATGGCYAGTTGCATATGAAGCTCTGCATAACTGGTCATCTTAGCTTCCCTGAGGCATCAGGTCCTGGTCCCAGGGTAAGACTTCAGCGAATGAAAGGAGTAAGTTGATAGGAACAAGAACGTTGGTGTTGCTGTTCCTTTACTAGCAAACGGACCTTGCTTTCTTCTTACCCCAGGTTCACAGCCAAGGGTTCTTAGTGGAGGAGGATGGGAACGCGCAGACACGCCGCGTGCTGCTGAGTGACGTGACAGGAGAGGCGGTGTGTGCGTTCCTGCGATACCTGTATGCTGCTGATGCTGACATCCCTGCTGGGGTGCTGCCCCAGGTGGGGGCTCTGGCTGCCAGGTTTGTATCGTGAGCGTGTTTTGGACCCCCTCATGCTTTCAGCCACGCAGACCCCAACCTGGTATCTTCCGTTACAGTTTTAGTGGCTTACAAATTCCATAGTCCTCTGCTTACATCTTAAATAAAACTTGCACATAAGAACATCTTACCTTCATCTTTTCCATGAGTCTCTCTTCAGGTTGTATCTGTGTGAGATTTTCTGTGTTCAGTATATGCGTAGCAGACTTTTGCCAAGGGTTTTTTTGTCTCAGAATGTTTATTGACAGCTGATGTTGACGATGATGAGCTTATCTTCTATATGTGATTCTCAAAGCGTTGACTAGCGATACACTTAATCTGAACAACACTTGCAGAATGTATTGAATGCTTAGCWTATGCCTAGGATCACGACTGAGAGCATGGCTGACACAACACATTAGAATTCTAAGTAAAGAGCTTGAAGTAGGAGCAGTTGCTGAGATACGGGGGGGAAATGGTTGGGTATGTACAGAGGTGCCCTGTCACTCCAAAAAGCCATGAAGCTTGCACGTGACAGACATTATCCAGCCCCATGGCAAAGGGGTTTTAGTGTAGTCATATAGCTGTTTGGTCTCAAACATAAAAAAGGAAGAGTGAGCCTGATGCTTTCATGTGAGTGACACCTGGAAAAGGGAATTCCAAATCTTAGGAGTATACTGGATCTTATACATCTTAGGAAACCAGCATCCTCATGCAAATTCTTTACAAGGCTCACAAGAGTGATCAGGCAGCCAAACGATGAAGAAATACTGGAGGAAGAAAATACTAACATTACTATTATATCCTTGCAGGTTTGGTGTGAGAGAACTGATGGCAAAGTGTGAAAACAACGCTGGAGAGAGTCAGGTGTCCTCTGGAGTGGATTCAGAAGATGATCTTATCTCTGTGACAGATGACAAAGATTGTGAGGACAGAGCTGAGAACTTCCAAGATCTCTTGAAGTCAGTGTGGGTGGGTGAGGATGAGGAAGAAGTAGCTATGCTGAACCCTGAATGCCAGAAGGAAGATGACAGTGGGGTGGGTGAACAGGAGCTGGAGGAAATCTATGAGTTTGCTGCAACTCAGAGAAAGATGGTTCGAGGTGAAAGAGAGGTGAGCGAGGGAACAGACTGCAGCATCTGCAGTGATACTGAGGCAGCCCAAGGTACAAACCAGCAAACTGAGGAGGAAGAGGTAGAGAGATCTGAATCTGCTTCAATAAGCAACAGCTTCAAAGATTTGAGGGATGAGAATGATGTGGAAAGATCTAAATGTGACTCTTCTGCACAAGAAGAGAAAATGCAGAATATAAATAGGTGCAAGCGCATCAATGATCCACAGACTGCTTTTGTGCCTCACCACAGTGAACCTCAAAAATGGGACGTAGCATCCCATGGTGCCACTGCTAATGAAGGAGAGACAGTTAGGAGATGTGAAGGTGTGAAGGATTCCAAGTCATCTCAGGTCTCGCATGATGAGGCAGATTGCTGTGAAAAACAGTTTCCTAGCTTCCACGGTGATACTAATATAAATGAAAGTYATGAACGCTTGTTTTCTGCAACTCAGGGAGATTACTGCGAGCCTTCCCCAATGAAAGAAGTTATCAAAGAATCAGGAAGGGCTCCTAGTGAAAAACATGTTGATGTTAAGGATTCAATTCTGTACAGCAAGTCACAAAAAGACCTCTCTCCACRTAGGAACGGTTTTTATGGGACTCCTCCTCCCAAACCTTACGTGCCCCTTTTTCCTGCTATTGGCTCTTCACCTGCATCTCCAAAATCAGAGAGAAAGTTTGCGAGAGAACATGTGTCAACACCAAAGCAAAACGAAAAGGAAGAATCATTCCCATCTGATGAAACACACTTTCAGAAAGCCAACGAGCTAGATACTGCATCAAGAAAAGAGAACACAATTTCTCCAGCAGAGCTTCCCCACATTGATGTAAACAAGCATACATATGTCCCAGTGTTGTCATCACTGGTCATCAGAACTCGGGATGCTGCAGCTCAGGGGAACAAGGAGGGTGATGTTATTGTTTTATCTTCTGATGATGAAATAGAGTTACAAGAAGACAAGATGTCACCAGAGGCAGGCTCTGCCCTGAAGAAAATGGAAATCCCTGGGCARCTGAAATGTACAAACGTAGAACAAGGTCCTGAGACAGCAAAACCTGAACATAACTCATCAGTCACTGAAGCAGAGCAGAGATCAACCCAGGTCTCATGTGGCGTTACAGATGCAGTGCATATAAGTAATGATGTAAAGATGTACACCGAATTGCCTCTCAGCAGACAAACAGATGCTTGTACGGAGAGCAAACGGAGTCCAAACCTGAGCCCTGAAAAAAGRCTGGGTCATGAAATGTCTTCAGGTACAGACAGCTCCTGGCTAGTGCCAGACACACCGGTTCTGAGCAGAAGTTTCTCAACACAGACTCAGGTCACAGGTATTAATTCTTTAAAGAGATCAGGATCTAAACTCAGCACGAAGAACTTAGCAGGTAATAGTAACCATGAAATGACTGGAAATTTAATAAAAGTTCATGAAACAACATTGTCAGATGAACATTTGCCTGTGGAGAACTCAGTCAGGGAAAGGAGCCCTTCCAGGAGCCCAGCAGCAGGTTCATTTTCCAACAACTCCCCACCAGTTTCTCCAGTGGATCCAGTTCTCCTCTCCCCTGGCCACACCAACATAAAAAGCAAATGTGCCAAGATCTCATTTTTATCCAAACCTGTGCCTCTGTGCCATGAGCAATCATTGGAAGATAAAACAAATGTCAGTGTGATTGAGGTAGAGGACAGTGAAAAGGAATTAAGTCTGCCTTCTTTGAGTAGTAGTGTCTTGCTTTGTGACGAGCCCCCAATCCCCGTTGATGACTGCTGGCATGTTGAGTATCTGTCACCAGTCGGAGGTAAGAGCCAGGACTCCAGCCAGGTCAGCYGTGCAAAGACCAGCACTGCCAGCAGCCCCAGACCTGGCTCTTGGCATGACCAGTGGGAGAGCCCAGTCCACGCGCAGGAAATAAAGGGCAGTACCCCTCTTCAAGGAGGTCGTGTTGGTAGAACAACAACTTTGCTCTGTCTTGAAAAGAGTCCTATTGAGGYCTGTTCATCGGTGGGCAGTAGGCCGAGTTACCTGAACTCCAAAATCTGGGATGACTGGAATGGAGAAGAGGAAGAGGAATTTCCAGAGATGCTTCCTTTGTCTCAGAGGTTGTCAGCTGCAGCAGGTGTCTGTCACACAGATCCTGTAAAGACTCCTGGTGAGAGCTTGTACTGATACTAGATTTATTGGACTAGGTCAAATTGTTTTCATTTTAAGTGGTCATCCCACCCGTTGTTCACTTGATACATTGAAAGGGTCTTTTRGCCTTCTGATCTGAAGTAGTCAGGGCACAAAGGTACAGTCATCTTCTGTTGTGGGAGAGAGCATATCTAAATGTGGGATTCCTGGAGCATAGCCGCTTGTATTTCGTTCACACTGGTTCTCTGATAGTGATGGTACTCCTTGCAGAAGCTATGGGTACCTGGAGGAAGAAAACCTAACCAAAACAGAACAAAAAAACAGCCTTCAGCTTGCGTGCCAGTGGATATTTGTTCCCTGTAGTAGTGGGTGCTCTCTACAGCCTTTTGCTTTTCGTGCATTCRTGAAGCAATGCTTGTGCTAACATACACGAGGACATCAGGTAAGCGACACAGTGGTGCAGGCACCGAGGGTTTCCTTGTGCCGAGRCTCGCTGGGGGTGGGTGCCTGTCCCTGCCCGCAGGTAGGCTTCATGCGTGCTGTCCCGCAAAGCTCTGCTGACRCACTGCTGTCTTGTGCTGCCTTTTGTTTGCTAGTTTTGGGCCCTTGCAACAGACCTCTGCGTGCCCGGCACATATCCTTGCATGGTTCCTTCCATCTAAGACCAGTAATTGATCTCATAGTATCTAATTAAATATATTATTAATTATGCCATACTAAGTGCTTAGTTTAACGGGTGTTTAGAACATGACGTGTGAGACTTTCTGTGCTTCACAGTATCAGTAAATTGGTATCATTAAATCAGTATCTAACTCAGGACCCCAGAAGCTTGACTTGCTCAGTTTCTTCTGCATCAAGTCCCTATTATGAAATTTCCTTCCTGGGAGAAGAACCACTTTACAGAATTCAGTAAACATGTTTTTTTAACTGCCTTGTAAACGTTGCCTGTTCTAACAAAGCCCTGAATGGGCTTCATATTCAGACGTGACTTATGTCTTAATTTAAGCTGTTTTCTGATTTAAAGTCAATAAAACCCCAGTATCCCAGTTTAGAAAAAAAACAAAAGTGTTGACTGTTCTGTCCAATATGAAGCTGAGTAATAATTAAAAGACCTTGTAGGAAAGTAGTGCTACTTAAACAATTATTATATAATATTAGAATATCTGCCACTAAAAGGGGAAGGTATCAGCCATTTTAAGTCCTTTCTGTACTGATTCTGATCATGGTAATTTCATTCTGCTGCAGAACCTTCCCGTCAGGAGAACGACAAGCCTCCCAGCACTCCAGTGACACCAATGCCAGCTTACTCCATCATGGAGACCCCGCAGCTGAAGAAGGAGTTGAGCAGGTTAGCGTTACCACCATGAGTACATCTCTTTATGAGCAGCAACTTGCTGGCAGGTAGTGTGAAAGAAAGCTCCTAGGCTGAAAGTGAAACCATGGTGAAGCTCCAGTCAGTGTTTTCTGAGGTCATGTCACACTTTTCCAGCTGACCACTGGACTTCCTGGCCTGTGCCTCTTCCTGAGCTGTGACAGTGGAAGGTGCAGCACTATCTTAACCTGAGGTCCCACCTTTCTCTTTCAGATTTGGAGTTCGTGCTCTCCCAAAACGCCAGATGGTGTTGAAGCTGAAGGAGATATTCCAGTATACTCACCAGGACRTGGACTCTGACTTTGAGGATGAAATCCCATCTTCCCAGCCTCCCCAGCAGAAGTCCCTGGCCAAACGCTCTAGGCAGTCAAAGGCAGACCGGACTGCAGGTGGAAAGCGTGCCAATGCCTCGAGGGCTGTGGGCAAAAGGAAGCAGGTTGCTACGGCTTCTTCAGTGCTCCCTGTGCAGAGGGCTGATGATGACCTTGTTGGATCCCATGAAACAGGCTGTGCAGCACCCAAGGAGGGAACTAAAATGACACATCACCCACAAGGAGCCAAAGAGCAGAAARCATCATCTGTACCTCCAGAGAGGCGGTCTCTGGCAGCTGATGGTGAGGAACCAATGCTCTCAGCATCTCAGGAGTCTGCAGTTTCTTCAGTGGATGGAAGYGACATCTCTTCTGGTTCACAGAGGTAAGGGAACAAAATACTAAACAGAACAGTCAATGGTGCAGGACAGAGATGAGCTAGGAATGTAGCAGACAGAGGTGAGTGTCCAYGTGGCCTACAGTGGCCCTGCCACCTCCTTGGGCCTGTCATTGGAAGGCCTGCACACTCCTACAAAAGAAACAGGCTTTGTTTTTTTAATCTAATTCCCAGTGAGCTATTCTCAGAACACAAGAGTGCTTGTGGCTGCATGTGGGCAGGGCCCAAATCTGGCATGCCTCGTCTCTGCGAGTTAGAGCGACAAGGAGCACTCAGTGTTGACCGAGAAGCTGCAGCTGGAGTAGGGAGAGGACGGCACAGCASTACTCGGCAGAGGGTGCCGCGGTATGGCAGCAGTCGGTGCTATGGGTCAGGAGCAAGGAATGCCAGACAGCTCCGGGGCTGGGTGAGCAGGACCAGCGCTGTCATGGCTGGGATGGGGAAGTTTGCAGAACACGTGCCATGTTCTGCTTCACTCAGTTTGTGGGTACTGGTATTGGAGAGTCTGTGATCCTATAGAGAGTTGTCACAGGAGCTGGCCACCAGGGATTTGGGGAGCTCTGGTCCTGTCCTTGATGGCCTGTTCTTCCCTTGATCTCTGGTCTGCTTGATCTTGCTTTTAGTTCTTTCATGAATGGATTTGAAGCCTATGCTTTTGCCTCCGAGGAGGAGGAAGAGGAGCTTCCAGCATCTCAGGCAGCAGCTCGGGAAGAAGATAAGCTGGAGGCAGTAAGGTGCTACATCCGTTCAAACACAGCCCTGTACCACAAGATTCTCTTTTATGAGCCAGTTGAGCTGGCTGAGCTGCACACAGAGCTGAAACAGAATGGCATTAAAATTTCCAAGGCAAAGCTGCTGGATTTTTTAGATGCTCACTGTATCACATTTACCACAGCCGGAGCCCGGAAGGAGAAGGAACAGAAAAGAAAGGGGAACAAAAAACAGAGGAGACGATACTGAATGGAGCCCACTCCTCCATCCTGACAATTTTGTACATGGAGGCCTTCCGGATACGCTGGAAACCCTGTTCCAGGCTGGTGCTAGCAGTGGTGCTGTGATCGGTGGGCGCACTGCTCCTCCTTGTGGCCTCCTGTCAGGTGACATGCTGGAGAATGGCTCTGAACTGAGCGCCCGTTCCCAGCCCTCTGCTCCGAATTGCACAAACTCCTCCAGTCACAGTCCTGCCTTCAAGCACACAGGTCCTCTGGAGCCTCTTTTTTTCCCCCGGTTTTYCTCCGGTGCCTTTTCTTTTCTTTCTATTTTTCTAATAGGTCTTAGGTCCCCGACTTTTCTTTGTCTTGGTGCTTCTAGAGGCRGGCGCTTCCCCCAGTGACACTTGCCAAGACCTTTTCCCTGGCCTTGGGCTGTGAAACGCTTCACCCTTCAAGTTCCAGCATTCCACCTGCAAGAAACCAGTCCCCTTTTGCCTGTGTAAAGAATGTTTAGACCCCAGTGACTTCCATCTTCATTTCTTCAGCGTACGATTTGCCCTGCTAATTGTTAAGGCAGGGAGCATTGTGGAAGTACAATACCTTTCTTCTGTCCTTGGTTCAACTTGCAATCTCTGGTAAAACTCCTAAATCTGTGTTTCTTAAATGGCTGCAAAGCAGTAGAGGTGTTTTTCTAGTCTCTTTGTGATGGCTCCCCAAAGTGCCCTCTGATACCAGATGTCATGTGAAAGCCCTTCATACTTGAAAATTCAGTTGTGTATGTTCACTTGCATGCTGGATCTSTGTTAAAGATACCATCTGCTCCATTTTCTGAGCATCGTTTTACCYTTTCAGTGTCACCTGAGTATGTCCTCGACAGAGGTGTTTTTAAGACAGTATTATAGTGACTACTGGATCTCTTCAGCACTTCTTACAACCTGATGTAAACCCACTTCTCTGATCAGTCTCATTTCCAAACTGGACTGAACTTAGGTTGTAAATTGTCTGGGACTCTTGGGGAAGTCTTGGACCCTAAATTGTCATCTTTTACGCATTTACTTTCACAACATCTCCTGACTTTTGTCTATTCTGGCAGTTCTGAGTCTGCAAAGAGTCTCACTGAACAAAATGGACACAACACTTCATAAAAAGAAGCCGGATTTCTAAACGTATTTATATATTTGGAACATATAAATATTTTTTCTATTTTTGATACAGTGTATCTTCGGTTTTATTTCATTTATGTTATATGCAATAAACACTTTGCAAGGTGCTAATGATAAACTATAAGTAATGTCTTACAACAGACTTGGGGGGGTACTAAGCGGCAACGTTGGGTCTAGTCGAGAACAGCRGAGTCCGCAGTCTGCGCCCATACTAGCTGAAACCCGAGCAGAGAACGGGAGGAAGAGGAGTTGACGCGGGCGCCCAGCAGCAAGGAGAGGTGGGAGAGATCACCCGGCAGTGGCTGACGAAGGGTGGGTTGGCTGCCTGGAGAGAGACGAGCTGCCCGGTTCCCCTGGGCTSTGCAGCCCTAAGGTGAGGGAGACTGGGGGGAGGGCGTTGGGGTCTGCCGGGAGGATGGGCTGTGGGGAAGGGTCCGGGCTGGCCTTGGAGGGGAGGGCTGCTGGTGAAGGGGAAATGGGTGACCACTCCTCTTCTCTGGCAGGTGTCGATGTGGCGTGTGTAATGGTGGGGGGACCTCCTAGCAAAGCCTTCTGCCATGTCTGGTGAATTTTCAGGAATTTTGGGGATAGTTTTCTCCCCTGGCAGTCACATCACTTTTCCTCCCCCACCTTCTTGTGCAAGAGCTGCCAGAAGATGAYTTTGTTAGGTGAAAAGGACAAGGCTTACCTTTAAGTGGCATTCTAGGAAATGTTATTTCCGTCAGTGTACCATGTATTTCTCTCTCAAGTACACACTTCATACATGGAAAAAGCTTCAGTGCTACCTACCAGTCTTAATATGGGAAAATAAATAAGATCYCTTTCCAGCTTTTTTTTCCTCTGTTTTTAGGTAGGACTTACATTTATGATCAAAGATTTTACAATCGATTCTTTATTACATCTTRACTTTCAATGAATGCAGTGTCACAGTTCAGAGGATATAAATCACAATTGTTCAAATAGCATTGTGTCATAAAAAACTATTTAGCATGTTATGAAAAAAATTGGAATTTTAGTCACTGAAAATGTCTCCATTCTCCTCTCTTTGTCATCCTTAAGCTTTGCAACTGGACAGTCTTTACCTAATGCAGAAAGGTGATTTTAAATACCACATCTGTGCTGTCAGGGTTTGGAGGTGACCGCTTTGCAGAGGCTTGCCTCGATGCTTCCTCGTTGCTGAAGCTGACAAAATGAAATGTCTCTTGTAATTCTAAAACTTTTCTCAGATGATGAGAAAAAGATTTAAAATCTTTTACAGCCTTCAAGACCACAAGGACGTTTCTGACATACACTGCAAATTATCTGAAAACAATTATTCATTCACCGGCTTCATTAATCCGTGAGCAAAGTGTGCCCCCCCCACGCTAACCCTGGTGTTGCCATCTGCCGGTGATAATGTGTTGCCAAACAGTTCAATTTGTGTATATTTCTGTGTTTTCTTGCCTTCCTAATGCAGGCTCATTTGTCTTGGAAAATACATTGTTGTCATTTTTTATTTCCAACTGTGTAGTAACAGCTATCAAAAATATTTTGCTACTTCTGTTTGTTTTAACACTTCAAAGGCTGCAGGAGAAAAAAATACCTTTTCAACTAAGGTATTGGTTGTTTTTTAAGTTAAAGAAAAGAGCAGATATGTTACTGGCATTGCACGAAGCTTCTGTCTTACCAAGATGCACCTTGTGAGCTCTGAGTGAGCTTTGGAAAACACTGCTTCTAAATTCGCTGTGACAATCAAAGGGTCTGTGGAGTGATTATCCATTGATTATGGATACTCCTTTGCAGCTACCACCATGTTGGTTCGTGTATCGTCACATTTCCTGCCTGAAAAAAATAGTCTCAATAGGTTTATTCTGAAAACCTGTGCTGCAGATATTTACGTAATAATTTTGCATGTGTGAAGAGAGCTGTTTTCATGTACAGGCACAGTTCTGTGTGTCCACTTACTCCAGAAGTCACCCTGTCTTAATGGCACTTCTTGAGTGGGTATGATCCATCACCGTGGTCTCTGCCATGGCCAAGACTCCTGTAGGGGCCAGTTTAACTACGAAACAGGAGAATGCTGTAAAGTGCAGAGTGGTGASTGCTGTGCCTTCCCCTTGTACTGGGCCAGCAGAGCCCAGGCATAATGCCTGCAGTGCCAGCGTTTAGATACCGAAGGGATAAATACGAGAGCAATCCTTCCTGCAGTTCTTCAAGGGGACTGGAGCTGTTCTGGATGTGCATTTCAAATGTGCTTGTTTGCTTTTCGGATCATTCCAGCATAAAATTTCAGAGGCATTGCGTGTAAGCTGCTTGTTGTTTAATGAAACACAAAGTGCCTGGGAGAGGTGACGCAGCCTTCACCAAAGGCATCGCTGTGATTCAGTTGCTGTCCCCCAGAAGAGGGTTTCAGAGGCACCTGCAGTATTTCTCTGCCCAGGTTCCTCGCCTCCCCAGCTGCTCTACCRCCCAGGCAGTCATCTTGTAAGCTTAGATTACTAAGGACTGAGTGAGATCGCTGAGGATTTAAGCTCGAGCCTAAGCTCAGCACGAGCCCACTGTTCATTTTCCAACACCAAAGGCCACATCGGGACATGGCACTTCAGRACATGGTTTAGYGGGCATGGTGGTGTTGGGTTGACGGTTAGACATGATAATCTTAGAGGTCTTTTCCAACCTTAATGATTCTATGGTTCTATTCTATGATCTCTGGGGACCAAGGAGGTTCCAGCAGCCTGACAGTGCCCCCCGTAGGTCCTCATCTCTTGGAAGGACACTGAGCCAAGTACAAATTTCCAGCGCTCTCCTTTGGTGTCTCTAGCTACTTTCTTCTCCTTAGAAGTGCTGGCTGCTATTGTGTCTTGTTCATTGAGCTTCCGCAACGAAGGGTCCGTGTTGCCCCCCGAGGTGGGCATTTGCTGTTCGCGTGACGCCGACGAGCCTTCCCAGACACGCAGAGCTGAAGTCKGGCCCTCCACAGGCACCCTGGGAGGAACCCTCGCCGGCAGGGCGATGSCGTCTCATCCAGCACCGGATAACCCACACGGGAGAGGCCCTACGAGTGTGGAGAGAGCTTTGCGCGAGCTTCGGCGTGAGCTCGAAGCGGATCCGGCACCAGGTAACCCACCCGCGGGGGAGAGGCCCTACAGGTTCCCGAGAGCTGGCCTAGGCCTGGGCCGGCCTGCGGGAAAGGCGCGGTTTGGCCGGCGGGCCGGCCGCGGAGCCCGGCCGCGGGGTGGGACCAGCCCCATCGCCCGCGCCGCCGCCGCCGCCATTTTCGGTCGCCCTCAGAGGCGGAGGCACCGCCCGCCATTGGCCGCCGCCGTCACGTGACAGCGCCGCCGGCGCCCCGGGAGCCGCCGCTGTCGGCCGAGCCGAGCGCAGGTACGGGGGCCCCGGCCCGGGGTGTCCCGGCGGCTCCCTGCCGCCTCCCCGCCGCGCCCCGGGCAGGCCCCGGCCGGCCCCCCCCGCCCCAGCCCTGCGGCTGCATTAATTTCCCGGGGCGGCGGGGCCGGAGGGGAGCCCGGCGCTCCCTGCGCTGCGGTCCCTGCTCAGCGGGGAGTTGCTGGTTCCCAAGCGCAGAAGCCCCTCCGCTGGCAGCAGTCAGTTAAAGCCCAGCTTCTCTGACCCTCCCCGTTTCTTTTCCCGGAGCAGGACCCCCAGGAGCGGAGCTGGAGATGATCTCCCACATGGATCAGGAGGAACTGTGGTTCTCCCACCTCCACGCCTACGAAGGGAAGTCCGTTCTGAGCGGCACCTGTCCAGGTAAGGGCCCGGTGCAACCATCTGGGAACCTGTCCGTGAGAAAAACGGCTCCAGGATCCCCAAACCCCACCAGAAAGCGCAAGAGTGGCGGTACCGGGTCGGACCAGGGTCCTTGCAGCTTCGCCTGCTGTCTCTGACAATGGCCAGTGTTGGAGACGCAGAGGAGAGCAGACAAGCGGTGGGGTGTCCCTATATGCTTTCCCAGGCCCAGGCAATCTGTRGCTTCAGAAACTCCTGAACGAGACACGTGATGTCTCGATATCTTGCAGCTCTCTGTGTATTTTCTTGCCTTCTGAAGCTGTGTACGTTTTAGCATCCATAACAGCTTGCAGCAAGGAGTTCCACAGCTTATTTAGCTGTTCTATGAGTCGCTGCCACCTTCGGTTTGCTTTGAAGCTGCCTTCTAGTAGTTCACTTGATGTCAGTAGTTCTTAATTTAGAACAGACGGTGCAGGATGGATCCCTACCCGCCCCACAGGCCACTTGTGGTTTTGTAGTCCTCTGTGATATCCCCTATCAGCTGTACCTTTTCCCAGCAGAATGGGCAGTTGAGTCATCTCCTGTACAGAAGCTGGTTTGTGCCTTTGATCATTCATGTCATGCCTCTGTACCTTCCTCAGCTCTATTAGAGTTTCTCTGAAATGGGGGATCCGTCCTCCCCCTTGCACACAGTCAGGATGTGGGGTTCAAGCAGCAAGGCAGAATTACATTCTCTTTTATTCTCTATTTTTTYCCCAACAATCACTAACATTTGACTAGCTGTTTTGTCTGCCTAGGAGCTGCAGTTTTCATCCATCTGCTCTAACTCCAAGATGCTATTCCTGAATGGTACCAAGAACATCATAGGCCCATCGTGGCAAAAGTGCAAGGTATAGAGGCTGTTCCCCTCTGCAGTTCTTTATGTTTACCTGCAGTGAATGTCCCGTGTCATTCCCCTCTCACCTGGTTGGTCAGTATCGTAAGGCTCTGCCACAGTTCATCTTTATAGTCAGTCTTTGTGTCTTTAACCCTGAATAACACAGAATCATCAGCAGATGTTTCCACCTGTCCTTTCCCTCCCTTACCACCTTATTGAGAGTCATTCATCCCACGGCAGCGTAGTTTCTTTATCATTTTTGGTGAAGGAGGAATGTCTTTTGGGAAAGCCTTTGGACTCCAGATGTCCMTTTTGCTAAAATTGGTGACATCTCTGAAGAACTCCAAATGGTTTGTGAAGGCCARTGGCCATGCCAGCTCTTTCCCAGTCTGCCCTCTTTGGCCATCTGTCCATTAATTCTCTTACTCTGATTTCTRTTCGTTTGCTTGGAATGTTGGGCCCCAGATCTCCCCTCCAGCCCTTTCTCTGGCATCACATCAGCCACCTTCCAGTCCTCTGACAGTGAGGTACCACAGTCAGGAGTCCAGCAGTGTTGTGAGGTGCTGCTGGGTTAAACCAAAGGTCTGTGTAGCTCCGAGCCCTCAGGGATTCGGGGATGGCTAGCAGTGGATGCCAGGGGAGGGGATAAGACAAGCATACAATGACACCTCCCCAGSCCAGTCTACCGTTGTCCAGCAGCCTMAGGCTTACTCATAATGGTGGTATGTTATTTTTAATAGTTCTCACGGGTTTCTCTTCTGTGAATTCTTGAATTGATAYTTAGGCACKCYCCCAATATGTACACTCCTAATTGATATTTAGGCACTCTCCCAATACGTACACTTACTCCRCTTACYTGGAGCTTGCCTTGTAGCTATAGCACTGGCAGTCTTGGGCATATCAGAGGTCTTGCCATCGACCCAAATTGGCATGGGATGAGGAAGAACCGCATTCTTCCTCTCTCTCTTGCTTACTCATTTTTGCCAGTTCAGCCTTCTGCTTCCAGTATTAATTCCTCAGCATTATGAACTTACTTTCCTTCCAGTTAAAATACCTCCAGTGAGTTCCTGTCATCTTGATTTTGATCAAACCCTTCACAGACAACTTGTCCCGGATGCCAATGAAGATATCTAGTAGCTCAGAAGTAACAAAAATGGTTGTAGAAGTTGAGAGCTAGAGCCATGGCTGTAATCATTGTCATAAGAAGCTTGGAACTCCTAACCTTCCCCAAAAAGTACAGAACACCATAGAAAACTTGATTCTTGTGAAGTTTTCAAGTTCTGTGTAAAGAACCAAAATTCTGTGTAAATACCAAAGCTAGCGTAGATGAAGGATATCTCTTTGGGCACAACAGCAACAGAACAACTTCACTAGCTCCATTGTCTACTCAGTAAGTCTGACATACAGGTCAAGAGCTTCATGCTGGCCTGCCAGAAATGTCCTCTTCTTATCCTCTCTTTGGATATCACCTTCCTCTTTTCCTCCAGGCCTGGATGGAGTAGCTGCAGACAAATGGAAATGCCYGCATGGTGAATAGCAAAGTTCCAGTTTCTGTTCCTCTCAAGGGATGATTTTAATGAAAATTATATGAGGGAAGAAGTGGCATCACTACCACACCAAACTGCCATAATAGGTATCTCAGGAGTTCGCTGTGAAATCATATTGTGATGTTTTCTAGTACTGACTAGAAAGAGGAAGATTAAATACGTACGTGTATCAGTCTGGGTTGAAATTCTAGACTCTCCTTCCTTTATTGCATACTTATGGTTCAGTAGTGACTCTCCTCTTTCAAGGCATRCACTTCCTTATCACAACTCTGCCAGACCACAGGAAGTGCCCGTGGTTTGTACATCAATCCCACGCGACTGATATGTTACTGGTTTATTTCACAAGAGTTTTCAGAGAACCAGGAGATAGCCGTTGAATCTTTTAAGTAGGCAAATCTGCAGGTCTGCGTGTTTGCGGCTTTAGTCCTCAGCCTGTTCAGCCTGTTCCATATTTTGGGTCTATGTACAATCAACAGCAAGTCGTCCTTCRCCCCTGGAAGTCTGTGTAAAGAGATCATCTGGAAATCTATTTCCCCGATTGACCTGTCTTAAACCTGGATGTGATGTCTTTCTTCAGAGATGCATGTTGCCATTTCTACATCCCGTGTACATCCCTCTGACGTCCATTTACCCTTCCCTGACAGCAGAAGGGTGCATCCCACACAGGTCCTGTCTTGCCAATTTAGCGTATAAGCCCTCAGTAAGCCTGCAAAGAGCTACATTTCCGCGCTGACAGCAAAAGCCACGGCATTGTTGGGAGTACGTGCTTTGGAACCTGCTCGGATGCTCATCAAACTACGTTAGAGCAGTGGGCTGGAAGGAGTCACTGCTCTGTGTAAATACGCTAGAAATCGATGCAAGCCCCTTGTCTTGGAAAGGCTTTCAGCTGACCTTGAGTCTGCACAGCATAGATTCACACCAGTTATGCTTCTGCAAGACTTTATGTGAATAAGAGGGCAGGGATTTGTTCATTGCCTGTGTCCCAGGAGCCATTCATAACTGTTCAGTTAGCGTTACTTCCACTGACTTGCACTACCTTCATCTTCTACGTTGATCCGATTTCCTCAGCGCATAATCTGGAATCAGCCATGGAGGATCTTCAGTTCACCAACCACCTTTCACAATGGATTTGTTCTGCACCAATGGAAGCATAGTTAGCTTTCTTCTGCTCTAAGATTGGCATAAGCCAGGCTCCARGCGGTCTCCGTGTCTCATGCCTTAAGGCCAGTGTCTCCTTTGTGCATCTTCTCTCTCTCTGCAATACCAGCAGCACAAGAGCAGGGAGGTTGCGTCTGTTGCAACCCAAGTAATGTTCTGCTGAACAAGGCAGTTCTTTATGGCACTCTTCTGACTCCCAGTTTAACTTCAATAACGTTTTCAGATATAATGTCCTGGAAGAGCAGTCATCTTTCCCATTCGAGCACTAAACTTTTACCCCTAATATGCCAATAATTTCAGTAGATTCAGGTTCTGGCAAAGCATGCAGGGCTATTTCCAGGGTTTGTTCCTGTGAACACTCTGAAAAATCSACTGTATAGTTTGTAGGGAAATATTACAACTTTTTATACTTAAAGTCAATCTGCTGAATTTTTAGAATTTGGCCCCTTTTGATTTCCCCTGTCCAAAGTTTCCTGTCCTGCCTGTGACTTCTCTCTGGATTCTCATTTTATTGCAGCTGAAGATGGGATTGTGAACAAGAAAGAGGAAAATGCCCATCAAGGCATCCCCCGGCCAGTAGAGCCTGAGGGTTTACTCTCAGGACTCTCCAAGGAGAACAGCTCCCAGAGTCCTGCACAGGACCTAGTCCTCCCATGCAGATCCGAAAGGGTTCAGAGRCCTCTGGGGAAGAGGCAAAGTCGAGTGACGCTGCGTGGAAAAAGTTTCAGGAGGCTGCCAGATATTATCCAGCAGAGAAATCCTGTGGGGAGACTGATGATATGTGGGGACTGCGGGAAGAGCTTCCGGGTAAGCTCCAACCTCATCCAGCATCGGAGAATCCACACTGGAGAGAAACCCTTCGCCTGCACCGAGTGTGGGGAGAGTTTCCGGCAGCGGTCGCATCTCATCCAGCACCAGAGGATCCACACAGGGGAGAGGCCCTACGAGTGCTCCGACTGTGGAAAGAGCTTCAGCATGAGCTCGAAGCTGATCCGGCACCAGGTAACCCACACCGGGGAGAAGCCCTACAAGTGTGCCGAGTGCGGGAAGAGCTTCTCTGGGAACTCGCAGCTCRTCCAGCACCAGCGAGTGCACACCGGGGAGAAACCCTACGAGTGCAGCGACTGCGGGAAGAGCTTCAGYGTGAGCTCAGCCCTGACGCGACACCAGCGGGTCCACACTGGCGAGAAACCCTATGAGTGCACAGAGTGTGGGAAGACCTTCAGCCAGAGCTCCGAGCTCATGAAGCACCAGAGGGTCCACACCGGGGAGAAGCCGTATGAGTGCTCCGAGTGCGGGAAGAGCTTTACCGTGAGTTCAGCCCTCATCCAACACCGGCGGTTCCACATGGGTGAGCGACCCTACGGGTGCACTGAGTGTGGRAAAAGCTTCACCGTCAGCTCCCACCTCATCCAGCACCGCCGCTTCCACACCGGGGAGCGCCCCTTTCAGTGCACTGAGTGCGGGAAGAGCTTCCTGTGGAGATCAGCCCTGCTCCGGCACCACCGGGTCCACACAGGGGAGAGGCCCTACGCCTGCGCTGACTGCGGGTACAGCTTTCGGCAGAGCGCCCACCTCATCCAGCACCGGCGCATCCACACCGGGGAGCGTCCCTATGCCTGTGYTGACTGCGGGAAGGGCTTCACCGTGAGCTCTGCGCTCCTCCGGCACCGACAGATCCACAGGGGTGGAGAGCCCTAGGAGGGGTGGGTGTGGGGAGCAGTTAAGTCTGGTACCCTGTGAGCATCCCTGGGGAGCAAAGCCCAGCATCTCCCTCCCTTCACTCTATTGGCCGCCCTGCTTGCGGAGGGTGAAAGCAATTTCTTTTTAGGAGAACAAGTCCTAGATGAGAGAGAGATGGAAGAAGGGGAGAGTCGGTGCAAGGAGTGGCATTGGAGGTTTGGGGAAGAGCGTGTGACACAGCAGGGGAAGGAGGTGGTGTTCGGAAGGATAGCTCTCGGGAGAGGGAGAGAAAGGAAATAGTTTGAAAAAGCTGGAATGTACTTGGTGGTCTGTTTTACAAGAAGGTAAATCCYTTGCCTTTTCTCTGTGCACACACGTTTCGGACAATTTATAGAGTGAACCAAATGGACCATCGTAGAGCCTGCAACGCTCCGACTGGATAAACAAAAGCTCTTGCGTTCCCTCCCTGCCGCTGCTTTGTTCAGAGGCTCTGAATTACCTTCCTCGGTCCATGGGCTGGGCCCGTAGCACAGAGAAGCCAAAAGCCTGGCGCGCCTCAAGCCCCCGTGCTGTCCCCCCAGGCTGGCCCGCCTGGCCGTGTCCTCGGCCGTGTCCCCGGCCGTGTCCCAGTCACCGGCTGTTGGTCCGGGGCTGTGGGCCCGGGGCGCGGAGCCAGCCGTGCTGGTGGTGGTCGCTGCCTGGGTGTCTGGTGCTTGGTGCCCGCGCCGTGGGAGCCGAGCTGTGTGTTAGCGAGGCTTGATTGTTCCTAAAACTGCCAAATAAAACCGCCGCCACCAACCCGCGCTGCCACCACGCCTCCTCTACCGCCACAGGCTCTGCCGCCTTCCACCGGGCCCGGTCGCGCCTGCGCGGCCTCACGCACCGGCAGCGCCGGGGGCGGGGCCTCGCGCGACGCTGAAGGTGGCCGTTGGCTGACAGCGAAGCGAGGAAGGGAGGGGGCTGAAGCCCCTGATGACGTCCCCGCCGCCTCCACCAATCGGTGGCGCCGGCGCGTGCCGTCGGTGGCTCCTGATTCGCCGGGCCGTCACCCCTCGTCAATAAAGCCAGGGCGGCCGGCCGGGGCCTTTGTCTCGCGCCGCGGGGCAGAGGGCGGGCGGCGGCGGTGGGTGAGTGCGCGCGGCGCGTCTCCATGGCAACGCGGCCGGGCCRGGGGCGGCGGCGGTAACGGGCGGCCTTCTCCCGCGGGCCGGTACCGGGCTGAGGCCCTCGGGACTTCCCCCCCCGGGGCCCTGCGCTGTCTGCCCTGGGCCCTCGCGGCTTCCCCAGCCGGGGTAAGGAGGCCAGGCTCCCCCGGAGCTGCTCCCGGGGGCAGGTGGGCCCGGTGCCCTGCGGCGTGGAGAGACGCTGGGCCGGGAAACCCGACCGGGCCGTCTCGGGGCCGTGTCCGTGCGCCTCTGCCCTCCGGGGCCTGGGGCGGCCGGCCGGGGCCTGGGAGCAGCGCCCGGCCCGTGACTCGGCCCCCGGCCCCGCTGGGCCTCTTGCCCGCCCAGCCGCRGGGAGGGCTGTCRCGGCCGCCCTGCCCCGGGCCGGGCCGCTGGCTGGGGCGCCGGTGGGGCGCATGGCAGGCCGCGGAAGGACGGTCCTCAACACGCCTCAAGCCGTTCGGGGTCCGCAGCGCCCGTCTGCGAGCTGTGTGCTCGTGACTAGCCGAGCTCTGGCGGCGTGCCGGGCCGGCAATTGTCAGGCTCCCTAATCTCTTCCTTCTGTTCCCATGGGCGAGCGTCTGCACAGCAGCTGTGGAAGCGTGCCAGAACAGTTGCTTCATATCCCTGCAGTGAGTCCTGCACGCAGCTTCTTGTGAAGGATGCCTGAGTCTTTCGGGACAGGAGTCCTGCGCTGGGTTCTTCCAGTGSCGTGGGGGGCACTTGGCTCTTCTTGACCCAGCTGAGCTCAGAGAAGAGCTTSGAGGACAAAGGCTTCTTGCTGTCCCTACTTTTTCATTGTTGGGTGAAACAAATGTCTTATTCAAGCCTCATAGTGCCTAGCACTTGTACGCAGTGCTGCATTACATACATCAGCCGTAAGTGCCTGTCACTGGCCCTGCTTGGGTGTCCCAGGCACAGCTGASTGCGTGCTGGGCAGGCAGGGCCAGCGCTGGCTCTCCCCAGAGCAAAGGCTGCTTGATGTATTCGCGTGTGTCTCACGCTGCGCTCTTCCTCCCCTCAGATCTAACCCTGACCTGCCCCTTGCACTGTTCTAGCTGTTGTGCGAAAATAGATTCCTGATGCGCTGCCTGACACAAGGGCTGCTTACCGAAGTGCAGAACTGGACGAGATCTGTGAACTCACCAGGAGTTTTCCTCCTCGGTCAATTTGTTGAGGTGCTGGACTGCCGCTCTGGGGGACAGAAGTAGTGTTTGCGTGGGCACTGCTAAAAGTGTCTTAGACTTGAATATTGCCTAAATTTAGGCTGCGTCCAGGTGAAGTCTTAAACATACCTGGGATCCGGTAATGTAGTAATTTATTCTGTGAAGCTCCATTTCCAGCAGCAGCTGGTGCCAAATACCTCCCAGAGGGAGGAGGAGACGTGAAGCTCTCCTGATRTTCTTGCCAGGTTACCTCTGTGATGACTCTTCAAGCCGTTAGGCCTGGGGTTCTGGGGTTTGTCTCCGCTGCAGCGATGCTTGGGTAGGTCCAGCCACACTTTGCTGCTTGTTAAAGCAAGGGTGTAAGCTCTGCGTGTGGGGAAATACCTTGAAGTTGCGCGCTAGCTGAACGGCAAACATGAACTCTGTACTGCCTGGGTGTTTGTGAATTATTGAACTTCTCCCAAGGGAGCCCAAGCAAAGCCAGGACTTCCAGTCCTGCTTCCCTGCAGCAGGCAGTGTCTACTTCCTTCAAAAGGCAYGGGATTATTGGGATTAAGTGTCTTCCTACCCTGAGAACAGCTGTGCATTTTGAGCGTGAAGCTTGCTGTGGAGTTGTGTGTAGGGGCAAACTAATTGCTGGCTAGATGAGATAGGGATGTTTTCTCAGAGGGTTTCAACACCGTTATTGGGAAAGAAACATTTGGAGTGCTGAGGTGTTCCATACCAAACCCGCTCTCCACTCTCCAGCCCTGCTATCCCGACTCCTGTGGCAGTTGGATTTCTCCCAAGCAGGCTGCTGTCAGGGCACTGGGAAGGTGCGTGTTTACCCTGAACATCAGCCAGGGTCTTGATGAGCAGAGCTCCTCGTAGCAAATGAAATGACATTGCAGCCTCTGCAGCGGAGGTAGGCAGCTGCTTGAACCTCTCGGTGTGGAGGACACTGCCTCTCTCAGAGGAGCAGAATGCCCGGAGAAACCAGGGCTTTGACCAGTGACCGTCGTGGGCTTTCAGTTGCCAGTTTTTGAATAAAAGCAGTGATGTGTGGTGATAGGAGAGAGGTAATGATTTTGACTTCCCTTCCTTCCAGTTCTCATGCAGTATCTTAATGCTGAAAAGGACGGGGGTTTGATTTGTGCTGATTTGTCTCTTGAATTCGTGGCTCATCAGGGAGGTGTCTATACTAGAGACRGTGTCGGGAAAAATCTAAGCTTCCATATTTTCCTGTACGTGTACTGTCCTCACCTCGGGCTAAAGACACTGGTGTCGTCACCACCCTGCTTATTGCTATGGAGATGAGCATGTCAGACTGAGCCTCTACAAAAAAAGCCGTGGGAGGTACAAGTCTGRGAGTGCACCAAAGTCCTTAGATTACTTTTTGCATGCTAACCCCTTCTTCCAACAGCAGACAGTGCTACTGGAACAATAATTCACTGTTCTGATCAGTTGTGCTTTTACAACACTAGTAACAGGCTTGGGTAGAGGCTTCTGAGACCCCRTCAGATGCCCCCGGTGTAGCATGGAGAGCAAAGTTCCGGTGTTGGTGAGTGCTGCTAAGCACGGGTGTGCTGCGAGGCGGCGGTGTGGAGGCTCTAACCAGTAACTTAGCAGACTTGTCTTGTACAATGATGATCTSGGGAGTTGTGCCGTGTATGTCTGGCCATTGGGAGCCTCTGACCGTTGCTGCTATTAGCTGCTAGTTTCTGAGGCTTGATCTGGTGTGTTCCTTTGGGTTGGATTTCATGTCTCTTCGGGCCTCTTCCAGGGGATGAACAGTGCTGAAGTGCTCTTTGTAGCTCTGCTCTCACCTGCTGCTTTGTACCGGTGGCTGTTGCAGGCCTGGCAGCGCGCAGAGGCAGCACACCCTTCCTCCAGGACTCTGGCTCTCTGGAAGCATAAGATAAATCAGAACCAGTTCACCTAGTTTAATTTTGGAATCTGCATTTCTTGAGCGGTGCCTGGCCTGAAGTAAGCTGAGCAGGAAGCCAGGGTGTYATCAGAACTTGTGTGTCTGTATGGGCAGGAGGCTGGCTGGCTGTGCCGTGAGGCAAGCAGGCTGCTCCCCCCTGGGCCCATGACAGGTTCCTGGCTGAGCCTGGGCAGTTATTTGCCTCTGCTTTGGTTTCCCTTCCCCGCGGTGGGCATTTCCYGATGTTTGAAGCTGAAGCGGTGTGATGGGTGAAGGTAGGTCCCGTTTGCTGACCTGGTGCGAAGGCGCTTGCTGTCTAGTGAGCGATCAGATAGACAATACAGCATCTGAACCTGGTTTCCTCGAATATCTCTGAGCCTGTGTGCCTCTCCGCCCCGGCTGCATCATCCTGCCCTAAACTTCTCTGTCCTSGGGGGGTGGGGAGGCTGTGCCGTGGCCTGTCCTGCGGGGAAGGGCAATGGGGAGTCACCCCTAATGACTTCTGCTGCTGCGCTGGGCTAGCTGGCATCACGAAGTRATGTGTTGTGGTCAGTCCTCCCCTGGGGAAGGCTCTGTCCCGGGGAGCCCAAAGGCTGTGTGATCACAGGGGAAACCTTCACCCCGGTGGTGTGTCCTCCAGACTGAGTGCTGGGCGCGAGGGCCTTGCTGTGCTGCACCCGGGGATGGGTGCTCAGACCCAGCTCCCAGCGCTCCTGGCCGAGTCCTGCGCCGGAGCGTGGAGGGCAGCGAGCGCGGCTGTAAAACAGGGCTTAGAGACTTGGGGGGTAAGGAATCGGAAGGCAGTTAATTTATAACTGGTGTGCTTCGTGTGAGCTGGGAGCCAGCAACTGATGTGGTGCTGGCCCTGTGCTAATGAGCTTGGCAAGCTCGCAGCCGCCTGTCTGCTGTTCTCCCAGGGAGCCCCTGGCCGTGGGCTGAGCAGTGAGCCTGCGGATGCAGCCCACCGAGGGGGGCTGAACTGAGGTGGGAGAGCGTGGGGGATGSCTCTCTTACAGCGAGTGCTTTCCGAAGAGCCAGCAAGCAGCTTAGTTCCTTGCTCATCTGGCARGGCTGCCTGTAAGGTGGTGGTGCTGCTCTGCCCAAAGCTGATTACAGGTCCATTTTATCAGTGAGGTGGTTGGATTTCTGGCTTAACAGGGGTACTCAACTAATGTAAGCCAGGTGTGTTGCTCCTGCATAAGTCTTGTGCATCCTGCTACATCCGAGGAGATTTTTTTTTTTTTCCTTTTGCAAAAGAGGAGGGAGAACCCAGTTACTTCTGGGGTTTGAAGTAAACCCTGCTAGGCAGGAGAGGAGTGTGTGAGTGGTAGCAGGAGCTATCCACAGCTCGATCTGTTCAGAGAGCGGCCGCTTTGACTTCATGGAGTACAGCCCAGGAAAAGCAGAGCGGTGAAATCTGCCCCTGCTTTGGAAGTTCCTTTTCATGTGCTCCATCGCAGGGAAGGCTTTTGTTTCCCCTGTGAGCTGCCTGACTTCAGAGCTTAGCTGGCCTAATTCACCGCTGCGTTCTTCCAGGGGAGGCTCCGTACTGCTGTGGGAACGAAGTATCTTGTTCTTCCTCCTGACTGAAGGAGAGGTGCTTCCCTTTCCAGTTACTCTGCTCAGAGTCTAACATTGGATGAGATATTTGGTAGCACCAGTGAAAAGCAGCTTGCTCACAATTTCAATGCAGATTGCTAACTTGGAGGTCTCTGATCATCTTCAGGAGCCATCCTGAAGTGGGAAACCTAATGCAGGCTGCTCGCTGTGTTGTAGGTCTCCTCTGAGGTTAATATTTTGTGAACTGGGTGTTAGTGTTGAGGTTCACCTGAGGTAGCTGAACTGAACAAGCAAGACTGCTTCCTTGAAAGTGCTTGGCGTGCAGTGGAAATGGCCAGTGGCTGCTTCTCACCGCCCTGCGTGGTGGAGCAGCTCAGAGGCTCCTTGCTAGATGCTCAGCATTTCAAACCCATCCCTTTGCTAAGGCAGCTTCCTTCTAAAACCCCTCTCTAATTTTGCCTTTCAGATTGTCTARTCTCCAGCACTTACCAGCAATGCCGTCAGCTATGGAGGGCTCAGAGGCGGGAGAAGGGGAAATCTTGCACTATGAGGAAACAGAAGATGATAATGTCAGGTGAGTCCTGTCTCACAACATGGCACAGACAGAGTCTTGGGCAAGGCAGGAGACCCTCCAGGTAAAGGAGTGATCTTTCTTCTCATCTGAAAAGGAGTGAGGGACTCCAATGGGTGATTAATCAAATATATGTGCAGTAAAATCTGTTTAATCAAACTTTACTGGAAGCGTGGAAGGGATGGGAAGGAGCGATCTGGCTAAGGCTGACAACAAGCAGTTATTATTTTAGTCTGTACTATCAAACTCGCATTTCAGAAATGCTTTGACCATTTGGCAGTTGTGTTTGTGCCTTCCTGGCTGAGGTGAGCCAGTTTTCCGTGGCTTGCTGTCTCATGTGATAGCAGCTTCTTGTTTTGAAAGATGACTCTAGAGGTGAACTCTGCTCCAGTGAGCTGCCTCTTTTGCCTTTGCAGAATACCCACTGGTCTAGGCAAGAATATTTTCTTGGAGGTTAGTTTAAAAAACAAATTCACACACATGCTCTAAAAGCCAAGGCTTCAGACTTGGAAAACGGGAAGGGTGAATAGGGTGCTTCCCAGAATACTTAGATAGGCTGGTGGACTTCTCTTTGACTCGACAGGCTCAGCTTCATGAGAAGTTAATACTGCCTGGCTCTCCTGGCACATCCAGGCCTTGTCTAGCCTGTTGGCTGCAGAGTTCAGCCACTCAGTGGGTCTGGAGTGTTCAAAGTCTCCCTCTCTTACAGCTAACACAAACGTGCTCTCTGTAGCAAACCAGTCATAAAAACTCTAAGGTGCACTTTGGCGTCATTTTGAGTGAGTGTAGGTGTTGATAACTCTGTACCAAACTCCAGGTGGGTGCAGTGGCTGTAACCTAAAATCATAGAATTTTTTTTATTTTTTAGAAAGACAACTTGTGGAAACCTGCAAAAGCAGTGCAATTCAGGATAAATAAACTTTTTAAGGGTGTTCTTGCCCTGTTTTGCCATTCAGCTCTCATCTCTTCTCCAGCAGTTCATACCCAAGTTGGAAAAGCTAGGGTCCTGCCTGTGTATRCATCTGCTCTTACCTGAGCCTTCCTCCTTCTCCGGAGTGCCCACGGAGCATACCACCGAGGCTCCTGTGTCCTTCAGCCTGCCCCAGTAGTTGCTCTTCATATGCTCAAGGTCTCCTTTTGTAGTATTGTTGGGGCTCACGTGGTTGAGAAGCAAAAGTAACGGTGCGGGGATCAGAGGATCCTTGGCAATTGCTTCAGCGTCCTGGGTCTGAGCCCCTGGTGAGCCCCAACCCTCCCAGAATGGCAAGTCTGGTGGGCGCCCGCGTCYGTGGAAGGAGCCTCTGGCTGCTGCCGCCTTGCTGCTTCCTCCTGGGGCTGCCAGCCTGTGGGGCTGGCCTGAGGGATCCCACCTTCTACCTTCTCCAAACTGGGCCTGAGATGGTAGGGAGCGGGGGGATCCCTCCAAACACAGCGGGGACAAACTCATTACTGCGTGTGGAAGTGGGGTGAAAGGAGCTCTCCCTGTCTGCCTGCAGTCCCACCGACCTTTCAGAGCTGCTGAAGGAGGGCACTAAGGAATCCCACGACCGTGCGGAGAACACTCAGTTTGTCAAAGACTTCCTGAGAGGACGGATCAAGAAGGAGCTCTTCAAGGTGAGCGCTGCCCTGCTCCCGTGGCAGAGGAGCTCTTTGACGTACCCCGTGACTGATGCAGACTCTCAGGCAGAGCCCCGCAGCTCTGCGTGCGGGGGATGGGGAGGAATCCAGTTTCTAGGTGGCATAGTCAAAACTGCAAGAGGGCCCTTGTCCAGGACTTCTGCCTGGGGTATCCTACAGCTGGGACCCAGGGGGGCGAGGAGCATGCTGGCCCAGCACAAGGTTGATCAGGTGGAAGTGCTGGGCTTCTGGCCACGCRTCTGCTGGCCGCTCAAGGCAGCTGTGGCTGCAGCGCAGGCGCTGGTGGCATAGGCTGTTCAGGAGTGAAATCCTGGTGGGATTCCAGCACTGATTCCGTCCTCTGAAGACTAGGCTGTTTTCCATAGACTTCAGGTGGGATCGCTTTCGCTTCTGTACGGAAGAGATGGTATTCTGGGTCTGAGCAGCACTGTCTGATCCTGAAGGTCTCGGCATATACAGTAGCCTCCTGTACCAGAAGCCTGTTGGTGCTAGTTGTACCTTTTGGGTGAAGTTTGTCCCTGTGCCTTGCTCTCAAGGTGACAGGAGGCCCAGAGCTGGCAACACTAGACTAATCCTTAGCTCGTGCTCTGTAGGCGTTGTTGTTATGAATGTAGATAGAGAAGAGCCTCTGACCCTTCAAGTGATACATGCCTGGTACAGGCTCTCCAGGCTGGTTTTGTGTCAAGCCTGGGGGTTTCCTCCATGTTACCCCAACTCCATGCAGGGGGGGAGTAGTCGCAAGGTGCTGATCTAGTGAATGGCTTCTCACATCAGCTGTGCTTTGTCCGTAGCTGGCCACCGTGGCACTTTACTTCACCTACTCTGCTCTGGAAGAGGAAATGGATTGCAACAAGGACAACCCAGTCTTTGCTCCTCTGTATTTCCCCCTAGAGCTTCACCGGAGAGAAGCGTTGCTCAAAGACCTGAAATATTTCTATGGAGAAGACTGGAAAGAGAAGATCCAGTGTTCAGAGGCAACTCAGCACTATGTGGACAGAATCCATCATGTGGGACAGCACGAGCCAGAGCTGCTAGTAGCTCATGCTTACACACGCTACATGGGGGACCTCTCAGGTGGCCAAGTGCTGAAGAAGGTAGCCCAGAGGGCCCTGAAGTTGCCCGCTACTGACGAAGGGATCCAATTCTACATGTTTGACAACATTTCCAATGCGCAGCAGTTCAAGCAGCTCTACAGAGCGAGGATGAATGCTCTGGACTTGGACAAGAACACCAAGGAAAGGATCGTGGAAGAGGCCAACCGAGCCTTCAGATTTAACATGCAGGTACTAAATCCCTTGAGCCCCTGTATGTGTAGGTGCTGCTGCTTTTGGGTCTGGACCAGTTCTTAGGCCCAGGTTAATTCAGTCAGACTGCTCATCCAGGCAGCGGTTTGGGTCTGAGACCACCAGAGCCCCTCCTTCTTGGCGGGGTGGGATTCTAGTTTGAATAGCTCTTCTGCTAGCTTCTGGAGACATGGCTGGTGTTGGGTAGGAGTTCCTCCCATGCTCCAACACCACAGCCGAGCCTTTGATTAGGGCAAAATTAAGATGACTTCGCTACAAGATTCCCGTGGGCTGAGTGSCTCTGAAGCAGTAGCGGGAGCAGAGCTCTTGCTCCGAGACACTTTGAGCATATTGCGCAACACTGGTTACAGTTCACTCCTGTCTCACGTCTGACGTGTTGCCCAATGGCCAAAAATGYCCGTAGCCTCTTGTTCCTGCCCATAGTATTTGCCTTTCATAAAACCTGACTAAGCTGCCACTTGCCCCAGGGGGATGAACATAGTCTTAGCTACTGGATGGAAGCTTTAATCTGTGCCTGTAGCAGGTCGGTGTGGTTTAAGCTGGCCAGAAACGTGGTGGGATGTGGTTGGCTCCATTGTCAGGATCCTTATGGAAACCCCTGGCAGCGGAGCTGGAGGGGCTGCAGGAACAGGAGCGGTGATGCCCAGGGAGGGTCTGCAGCAGGGCGATGCCGCAGCAGACTTGATGCCCTTGGAGTGGGCCGTGCCTTTTCGGAGCCATYGCGTGCGCCAGGTGTCACCACAGGTCTGCCTGCAGGGCGCTCCGAAACGCGCAGCACATGCTGTCTGGGGCGGGAGGGAGGCAGGARTGGCTCTGGCCTGTTCTCCAGAGCCTTCCAGGGGTCCGGATGAAAGCTGCCTGGCTCTGCCTGCTTCACGTACTTGCCATGACCACTTGCAGGTATTTGATGAACTGGACAAGATTGGCAGGTCGCTGACAGAAGAAGCCCAAGACGGAGGCTTTCCAGTCCATGATGGAAAAGGAGACGTACGCAAATGCCCTTACTATGCAGACAAACTAGGTAGGTTGCGGGCAACGACAGAGCTGCCGCACGCGTATGGCACGAGACTCGCAGCACTAACGGCGCTTTCTGTGTTCTAGCAGGCAAGGCAGGACCCGGCTGCCCCTATCACGCTGCCGTGGCCCTGGCGAAGCAGCCCCTGGTGCAGCTGATCCTGGCGGCCTGCGTCGCTGTGGCAGCAGGAGCTGCAGCGTGGTACATCATGTGACGGGGAGAGCGGCGCGGSGCTCTGAGCGGTGGCAAGGGGAGGGGCGCGCCCTGTCCTTCAAACTGCTCCCTTGCTGTTGGCGGTGAGTTGACTGCAGGGTGGAAGTAAGAAAATAAACAAGAATCCTGCGGGACTGTCAAAGACTCTTTGCACACCAGTAACACAAGCACTGTAATATAATGTCTTTAGCTGACTAGTGTGCAGGACTGATCCGATGTGAGGGTGTGAGGATTCCACTTCAGCACTGCCCTACCCCACTGGGGCGGCTTTTAAGGCTAGAGATGTCTTGTCCTGTCCTGGCAAAGGCTTCATGTGCTTGGCTTCTCATCTCCTTCCCGGGAGCAGTTGCTGGAGGGACTTTCCTGCCCTGGGCTGCAACCCGAGAATGTGTCATCAGGSTTTTCAGTGAAGAGCACTCGGTTTCCTGAGAGCACCCTGAGAAACTGGTGTTTCAGTCGTGCGGCAGCGGCTGTGCCGTGGGGCCGTTAGCTCAAAGGAGTGTCCTGCTCGGTGCGGTGTCCCGGGGACCAAGCCTACCTCGTGCTGGAGGAAGCTCCCTGGGGGTGGTGGGGACAGGACACGTGCGTGGGTGGGCGTATCAAGGTGACAAATGTGTTTTGTGCAACGTTGGGGTTGTGGGTTGAGGTTTTATTTTTTTTTCTCTCTGAAGCCCTGACTGGAATAAACAGTTGCAATGCTGTAGCTGGGGAAAGCCCAAAGCACATCACTGGGAGGAGTGAACTGTGCCATGAGGTGCAGGTCTGTGGGGGGGATGTGGAAGGAGGTTCACGGAGAGAAGGGGAGCGGGTACGGACTCCCACRCTGCTGTGCTTGTCTCCTTCTGACTCGTGTGGTCCCAGAGATGCTCCTGCCTTTACCCCCCACCCTGTCCCTGCTGCCTCCCCTTGGGTGTCCCCTGGCTCCTGTGGGGAGGGGACCCACTGCCCCTGCCCAAAGGGCACAGCCAGGCGCTGTGAGGGCCTGGGCCTTTCCCCTGGGGAGGGGGCTCCTGCTCTGCCAGGGGCAATGCTTCCCTGGAGGCAGGGGCAGTGCTCCGGGTCACACCGCTGCCCCTGGCTCTCTGGTTCTGCTGCCCTGCCCTGGGGCAGGGAARCTGCTGCTCTTCCTCCAGTGCTTGGCACTGCTGTGCCCGCCCACCCGTGCCATCCCTCCTCATCCTCAGCTTCCCGGGGGCAGATCTGCTGTGGGTTTGGAGCAGGGGAGAAGAAAAAAATGTACACAGAGTTCAGGGTCTGTTATTTATTTACATAAAAACACTGACTAGTGCCACAGTTCCACCTCTGAGCAAACAGCAGCTGCCTGTGCCGGCCGGGCTGTGTTTGCAGCCCTGCGTGGTGAGAGACCCCCGGCTTCGCTCTGGGGGCTGCACGCTCCAGCTGCCCTGGGGGCCAGGGGAGGGAGGAGGAGGCACAGCCACAGAGAGACTGAAAATGGCTCCTGGGGCCTCTTGCCCTCTTCTGYCATAGTGCTGCTGGCAGCTCCTGTCACTGCCCGCTTGCCCCCTTCCTTCTGCTCTGTATCGAGTGAGCTAAAAATAAACCCTACACCCACATGCAACGAGGAACCCCYCAGGGTGCAGCCGCGGTGGAGGCAGGACGGGTGCTGCAGGGTGTGCGCCCACAGACCCTGCCAGGCTCAGGACGTGGCTCTGCAGCGGGTGGGCACGGGGCTGCTCCAGAGCTGCAGCCTGGTAACAAACTCCTCTAATCTACAGCGCCGGGGCAGGCAGCGACATGCCGGGTGCATTTTCGCTAACAGTTTGCCAGGTGGGCGAGGAACTGCCAGGGGCTTTCCTTCCCCCGGAGAGCCACAGCAGGGGCTGGGAGGAGGCGCATGCAGCTGGAGCAGCCGCGGCCGCTCTGGCAGGACGGAGGTGCTGATAAGGGTGCAGTGCTGCCGGCCCAGGGCGAGGCAGCCGCCCTTCCCCTGCACCGAGCCTCCGAGGCGGCTCTGCCYGCCTCACCTTGGGAAGGGGCTTTGACCAGCCTGGAGAGCTGTGAACCACAGTGAAACCTGGCACGTGTGGCACCACCCTCTCTGCCTCCTTGACACAGACCCCCCCCCTTCCTAAAAGTGCCACGGGGGCCGTGCTGCCTCCCCTGTGTGAGCTGCGGGCTGATCGGGGCCCCCCTGCCCCTCCTGGGTGGCAGATGCCCCCCTGCCTGCAGCAGCTCCCTGCGGGGCAGTGGGGGGGGCACCTCCAGCAGCTGCTGCTCTTCCCTGGGTTGGTGCAGGCGAGAGGGGCCTCAGGAGCGTAAGGGGGGTGCAGAGGGATGGCCCCCAACTCCTGCGTGCTGCAGGCAGCCACACACACAGCATCTGGTGCCTGGGCCCCCCCCCCCCCACTCCCCGTGCACCCCCGCCGGCATTGCCAATCCAACCGTTCACAGCGAGGACCGGAGCTTGGGGAAGGTGGTCGCGGCTCTGAGCGGGAGGGAGCCGGGGATACACACATACACGCCACCGGCGGGTTAAGCGAAGGAGCGTTGCACACGCATAGACTAGGACAGCAGCAGGAGAGGGACCGGTGTCATTCCAGTGGCTCGGGTTCCCGGGGTGCCGTTAGCACATGCGCTTGTACGTGTAGATATAGGCCTTGCAGTTGGGACACGTGTGTGTCACATCCTTGAAGTCATCGAACAGGCAGGGGATCAGGCAGCAGCAGAGATCACACCTGGAGCACAGGAAGAGGCAGAGTGCTGTGAGCTCGGCACCCCAGAGGCAGCCCGTGGGCACAGCCTGCAGGCGTGGGGGGAAGCGGGGGGGGATGTGGGGGGCTCGTTCTGGGGCATGGGCAAGAGAGGTGAGTCCTTGCCCTTGGGAGGCAACCATGGCCCCACGGCTGCTGTGGCGAAGGGCAGCACAAAGCCCCCTGCCCCTTGGGGCGTGCTGCTGCCGCTGCTACAAGGGTAAGCGCTTCGTTAGTGAGCAGTTGYGCGCCTCGCGGAGGGAAGGGACAGCCTGGTGAGGCGCACGCAGGCGATGAGGCCTGACCTACCGCCACCGCTGGGACAAGCACCCATCCCCTCCCGCAGYCCCCCCCGCTGCCAGCCCTTGGCCRCRAGGCGAGACCGTGGCTCTCRGCGGCGCCGCAGGTTCTGGGCCGGGACGGCTCCTGCGCAAAGGCCCTCCGATGCCACGCGCCACAGCAGGCCTTTGGTGGCGGCACCTTCCCCTCCCCGGCAGGAGCCCAGGTCTCCAGGCACCGTCACCCCAGGAACGCAGCTGCTGCCCCAGTAACACCTCAGTGCCGAGGGCCCCACCGTGCCCAACAGCTCGGCCAAGGCCACCGGCACAGGGCCACCAGGACCGGGGCAGAGCGATCACCATCACCGCAGGGCTGCTGGCGGCAGGGAGGCCCCAGCTCTGCTTGCAGCACCTACCCCACAAAGCAGCATAAGAAGCCAAGAAGGAAGCTCATGAGCCCGATCTCGTAGGTGATCTTGGTGGTGATGGCTTGCTGGCAGTGGGGACACACCGTCTGCACGGGGGCACCCTGGAAGATCTCTCCCTGCAGCACTGTCACTGTGGTGGCAGCCCCCGACGGGACGAGGACTGTCGCCGTGTGGCCGCCGGGAGAGGGGTAGTGGCCCGGGGCAGGGTAGTAGCCCATGTGGGGGTGAGGGCCTGGGGGTGGGTAATAACCTGCTGGGAATGAGAAACGTGCACCGGTGAACGTCGCTGTGTGCGGCAGGAGACCAGAGCCTCGCTCGGGGACCCCACCCTGCTGCCACACCACCGCCTTGGGTACGGACGTGGGGCCAACCCTGCTGYGGGCACTGTGCCCCCACCCCACCCCCAGGAGCCTCGCTGCAAGCCCCACATGGCAGCCCCACCCCCCCGTGGTGTCCCCCCACCCCAYTCCCCAGGGCACCGGGAGATGGGCGCTTCTGGGGGGGTCCTTGCCCGTTACCACCCCCTACTTCACGCAGCCCCTCGTGGTACTCACCAGGYGGCACGTAGGGCCCAGAGCTGTCTGTGGGCATGTGGGGGGGTACAAACCCTGGCTGCGAGGGTGGCTCGTATGGGGGAGGGCCAAATTCAGGAGGGGGGATGGGAACCCCCTGGGGCTGTCCCACCACAGGGGTGACGCCATCTGAAAGGAAACACAGAGTCAGCAGCCGGGGCAGGAGGCGGCAGGGCTGCTGGGGAGGTGGTGGCTTGGCTGGGGGGGGGGTGGGAGGGGGGTTGGCCCCAGCAGGGAAGGGAGACACGACAGGGGGTGGGGGGGCAGCCCCCCAAGCCTCATCCTCTGGGCCACAAGAAGCCCAGATTTGCCCCACATTACCCCCAGCAGAGCCAGGCTTTGAGCAGTGCTTTCTGCTCTTGTCACTTCCCCTGGGACCTCCTGCCACCCCGGGGGGGTGATACAGAGCTGGGCATCGCTCCGCGCCCCCCAGCGCACTGCACGGGCAGGGCTGCAAGGAGAGGCCACGGCCAGGGCGCTCCCGGGGAAACCCTGCTCGCTTGGCTCCCGCCCGCTCGGCCATGTCACCCGCCACCCCAGAGCAGCTGGGATCCCCCCCAGTACCTGCYGCGACGGGTGGGCCGTGCTTCTCTTCTATCAGCGGTGCCGAGGGGCCTCCCGGGTAGGGTGGCGGGGGGTCGTTGGACATGGCTCAGGGCGGCCCTGCAAGGACAGAAGCCTTTAGAAGAGTCACCAGCATTTGGCCGCACACAGGCACCTGCCCGGAGCTGCGCGGTGCTCAGGGAAGGAGGTGGCAGGTAGCGGAGGGGTCCGGGGCTGGCGCCACCGCTGCACCGGCCTCAGCCCCCCGCCACGGGCAGAAACAAGGCCGTGGCCCCGCAGCTGGACAGGCTTCAACCCAGGCAGCAAATCCAAGGCGTAACATCTTCCCGCCGGCTCCGCAGAGCTTTGCCTGTAACGCCCACGCGTGGTGCAACAGCAGCTCATGGGTGCGGCTCTCGGCTGCGCTGCCCGYGTGCTGGGGCAGTGCTGGGCTGGAAGCTGCTCTGCCAAGCGCCTCGGCTGCAGCGCTACGGGACCAAAGATGGGGAAGAGCTGCCCACGTTGCCCACAGCCCCCCAACTCCACGCAGCAGAGTGATACGCAACGCTGTGCCCCGAGGGGACGGCAGGACCCCCTGAGCCTGAAGCACAAACTCTGAGGTGGAGRGCGCAAACCCACAGAGAGCAACTCTACTCTCATCGAGCGAGTTAAGGTGAGACCATCTTTAACAGCTGGAGACATTATTTTACCGGAGGTAAAATTTACCTGTCCTCTTCCTTGCAGCAAGGAGCTCAGAGGCTTCGACAGAGCTGAGAAAAACAATTCTTCTGAGCAGTGTAGTTTGGAAGGTGYCTTACCCCACCGAATCTGTGTGAAAGGAGACACCAAGAGAGTTACAGCCATGGAGGAGCCACTGCTACAGCGCTGCCTCGGCCGCCACGCCAAACCCCCTCCCCTCCCCGGTGCAGGCGTGGGGAGAGCGGGTCTGGGCAGGAACCTCCCCACAGGTGCCCCCTCGATGGCAGGCAGGAGGCTACGTGTCCTCGRCACATGGAAAAGCCCCACCAACACGCTCTGAACACCAAGGAAGTGCAACGCCATCAAGAAACCTGATTTCCCTGTTTACTCTGGCTCAGTTAGATCTGGTAGGACGTGACTAAATTGGGAAATACAAATGAGAGGCTGTTCACTCGGTGCTTGGGAAGGCTGCCATCAGGYGTGGGACACAGTGACATTGCTGTCAGTGCCCGGGGAGCAGCGCTAGGAGCTCCCCTCAGGGTCTGAGCACGGCTACCCGAACCCCCCACATCCTTCGTCCCCAGAGGGCCAGGAGCAAACGTGACCCTGCTTGTCCCGTTTCCCTTGGTCTCCCGCTCTCCTCGAGGCAGGCCAGCCTGCTGCGAGGACGGTGCTTTCTCAGCTGGTCCCACTCCARCAGCCCCCAACCGAGCAGGAAAAACGCACCCAGGCTACAACCAGCCTGCAAAAACCCCACAGGCACAACCAGGGCGGCTCTGGACCCAAAGAAACGGCCGGAGCAGGCRCTGCTGCCACATCACCCGCCCCAGGCACGACCGCAAAGGCTGCCCCGCAGCCCTGGCGAGGCACAAACCGCCTGCTCAGCCCCAGAGCGCTCGGGGCCGAGGGGTGCCGGAGCGGGGCCGAGGCGGGCAGCACCCCGCTGGGGTCACTGCTAAGGGAGGAGAGGCAGCAAGGCTCCCCCCGGCCCCGGCACCAGTGCCGCGCGCTGGGCAACCCACCCGGGGCTCGCCAACCTCCACGGCACGGCAGAAGCCTCCGYGGGCACCGGGCCAGGCAGCAAGCGCTGCCCATCCCGCCTGCGTTGCAGGTGTGCCCAGAGAGGGGCCTGTGGGGCACAGCCACCTCCACCCGCGGCCGCCGGGCCAGGGGAAGCCGAGGCCTCGGCAAACACGGGAGGGAAGAGCCATCCCTCCCCAACCTGCTTGGCTTCGCTTTATTCCACTCCTGTTTTTCTAGCTCACGCTCCCTGCCTCCGAACAACCTCCTGCAAGGTGGCAGGAAATCTAATCAGGTCACAAGCCTGCGGAGGAGCACCAATACCTGCTGCTGATGGCGGAGCAGCATGCTGATCCCCCCAGGAGATGAGCAAAGCCTGGACCAGCCTAGGGCCTCCCCAGGATATCCGTATTTACTGACYAATATTTCTCCCCGGAGGTCGTAAGTGGTATGTTGCAGACACACAGCTTCAAAGTGTAATACGAGGGTGGGTGGGGGTCATCTTCCTCCTGCTTAAAAACTCCAATTTCTTCCTTAAGAGCCAGGGGAAGGAGCGCCGGCCGTGCRGCGGGTACAGCAGGGCTGCCGCGGCACAGAGCCCTCCCAGGCGGAGGAAAGCACCCGAAGTGCAGCACGCTGCAGAGCCCTCCTTCTCCTTCAGTGACCTACAAAGCTACAAATTGGGCCGTGCTCTTTTTAGCTTCACTGGGGATGTAAAGGAAAGGAGGACTTACTCTTCTGAAAGCAGCCAACCAACCCACCCTGCGCACCCAGGAGCCTCGGACCTTCCTGTCCCCAGGCCCGCAGGGCTTCCCCGTGAGCCCAGCCCAACCGGAGCATCCCCGAGTCCTTACCTGGGGACACCAGCCTGCCGGGGAGCTTTCCTTGCCCTCGCAGGCCAGCTGAGCCCACGGCTTTTCTAATGTAACAGATCTCCTCCCATTACCTCTCAGAGGCTGCCTTCCCATAACGTAACATCTTTCAACACTCCCCGGCCTTACTCCCCCCATCATCAAAGCAGCTGGCGAGAAAACTCAGGAGATGAGGAGACCAAGAGGCAATCCCACCCACGTGCTCTACCAGCCGCTCTAGAAACACCCGTCAGATGAAGCAGCAGCCCCAGATTGAGCCAGCAATTACTCCTGCCACTTCGACCAGCAAGAAAAGGCAGCCACGAGGACGACGGCCAGTGGATCTCAGAGCCACGCGCGTACCGGGACGAAGGAAGCTGCAGGGGCTGCGGAGCTGTTCTGCTCGTACTTGGCAGACTCAGTCACTCTTAATGCAATATTCTGCTTATTAAGAGAGATCTGTAAAGAGCAAGATGTTGGCTGTTTGCCCTTCCCAGGAGGAAAAGAAAGCCTGTTGCTTTTAAGCCTCTTAGAAGCTGTTTCTCCTGTGCTTTCTTTTATGTGAGAAGCACAAAACCTGCCCCAGCCCATTTCTGCCGGAGAGCTCCGCGGGGAGCTGGAGGGCACAAGGCCTCCCCTCCGCGCCGGGTCCGGAGCTACCCCAGAACATCACGCACCGCCCCGGCACAGGCGACCCTGCAGTATTCCCTCTCAAAAGCAACGTGGTCAAAGCAAAGCAACCCAGATCCTCCCCCCCGGATGCCCGTGTGGAGAGGCAACCTTGCTCCCAGGAGCCCCCCAGCAGCACCTCTCCAAAGAGGCAGGGTTCCCTGAGCAGCACCCACCCAGCGCAGGAGAGAGGGGAGCCTGGAGCGTGCCCCACCGCGAGGGCCCTTCTGGGCCGASGCAGGTTGATGGTATCCGGGCACAGGCAGGTGAGCTGGGAAGATCCAGCCGCTAAACAAAACCACGGCAGTATTTTGCATCAAAACATGATGCCCAGAAGCACGTACCAAGGACTCTTGCTGCTGGTCATTTCTGGTTTTACCCACTAGCTTTCGGCAAAACTAACTTACTTTGCTCCCTCTGTCTTGCAAAAGAGAAACAAGGGTTCTCCTGCCCACGGCACCGCCACAGAGGGACGGACTTGGGGGCCGGTGGCAGCTCCCAGCAGAGACTTCACGGMACGCGGAGCCTGCTGCACCCGTCCCGGGGAGGATGCCCCTGGCAGGCTGCGCCTTGCCCCAGGATGGCCAGCCACCCACGCCAGCAAGATGAGCCGTTCTGCCAGCGTACTGCAAAGCTGTCCCACGTTAACAYGCTGGTTTGTTAAAGCTGAACCACCAGCGCATTTCTGTGTCGCGAAAACGGCTTCGATCAAACTAGCTGTTCTCACACGGGAAGAAATGTTCCCAAAGGCTGCAGAAATTGCATCCACGGTAGGGCTTGCTGGAGTAACCATGCTCATAGACCAGTTGAACACCTAGGGGAAAAATAAGAGCTTTACAAAAAAATTAGGCTAAGTTTACCGGGCTTAAGTTCAAGATCTGATGGAATCACCAATGTCTAGTGCAGGTCCTTTGGGAGCAAGGACCCATCACAGGATCATAAGACTCAAAAGGAGTCRGTTACCAGTAAAAGGATGGAGTGAGGAGATGCTATTTCCAGCTAAAAATGCAGATTAGTTCTTAACTGGAAGAACAGCTTTTACTGGCTCCTCTACTTTAAACTAACAACAGAAGACGAACCCACCACACAACTGCTGCAAACACTGCTCCTGTGAAACGCAGGAGASAAGCAAAGGGCCCCCACGGGCTGGCAGCATGACAAACCGAGCAGAACAAGGAGCAGAGGACAGAGGGGACCCGCTGGATCAGCCCATCCCTCTTTCCCTCTCTGGGGACAACACCCCAAAACTTCCCTTCACATGCCAGCGGTGTGTTGGCTGTCCTGCTCCTGCTATTCCYGTGGGAAGCCTGTTCCAGGCCCCCACTGTTCTGACGACCTTACAGTTTCTAGTTTATTTGTAGCCAGATTACACTTATCTGTTCTTGAGCCGGAACAGCTTTCCTTCACTCCCTGCTTGCTGCAAACAGCCACCGTGCCCTGACCCAGACTTTGTTTTGCTAGGCTGAACACACCGAGCTCCGGCGGCACCTTTCTGCACTGTGTTTTCGGTGCAAGCCCGTTATCTCCCCCGAGTCTAGATCGGTGACCTGAAGCCGGGCTCGGCTGTGGCAACGGCGAGCATCGCCCATGCTGGCACACCCTCCGGCGTGGGCTGCTGCAGCATGGCTGGGACAGCAAGCCGTGGCTGGGCTCGCTGCTCCAGCGAGCTTCACCCGCCCTGCGGCACTGCCGCGGGACTGCACAGGCACAGCCGGTCACCCCTCGTCCTCCCCTACCCTCTCAGAGCTTGTGGCCTTTCTGGGTGGCTTGGATTTAGTATGGACACGAGGGACTAAACCACAGCTGCACGGGAGCCTACGCACAGGCTAGGCTGGAGCTTTGCTAAAGAAAACAAAAGAGAAAAGATCCAGATTCCCACTGCAGTGTGACAGCCACAACCAGGAGAGCACGACTCCATCACAGTCCCAAAGACAGAGAGGGCTTGGCCCACCCCAGCTATGGCTTCGATCCGTGCGCCCTCCCCTGCGGCGGGCTCTGTGCTCCCCGGTCGGCCCAGGGTCTCATTTCAGGCAGCTTTTGGGGGAGGAGAAGAACAAACGGCAGCTCTCTGGATCCCCCCCAGACCAGGGCGTAACTCCCAGCCCCGAGAGGTCTGTCTGAGGTTTCTCTACGGCAGTGAGCACAGCCAAGGGGCAGCCCACAGTCCTGCATACAGAAACACGAGGCTTTCTAATCCGCCTCCTTCCCATGCTCAGCAATCCTGGCTCTAGTTAATTAGGGATCAATAACCCAGAGCCCACCGTTCCCATTRCTGACACATCCAAAACCGGTGAGCACGAAGCTCTCCCAGCTGCTTACAGCAGCGATGAGAGGAGCTGATGCATTAGGGTSCAGTGTTCCCCGCTGGCTGTATTTCCCCCTGCTATACCACACAGGCCCACTGCGAAAACAGTTTGGGGTTCAAACATGGCAAGAGGAAAGGTCTGCCTGTCCGACCTTAGKTATGTCATCAAAAAAAGTCATCAAATAGGTATGTCATCAAAATCARCTGAAGCATGGCATGTAGTGGGACCAGGGAACAGGTAACATCGCGACAGGTCCTAGCTGAATATATGCTAACATGCCATAAAAGCTCACCCACCAGCCCAACGCATTGAATAGATAATGCCACGAGGAGGACAGCCACAGGTAATTCCTGCACTRCTTGGAGACCCAAAGATTTGGTCTGCTAACGCCATTCTGCCCAGGCAGCAGCCGTGTGCGCTTCAGGCTGCTTCCTCCCGGACGAAATGACCAAGGGTGAGACACACGTGAGAAGGACGGAGCAGATCGCTGGCGAGCCTAACTCACRTGCAAACCCCGACGGTGCCGCGCTGGCCCCGTGCAGCTCTGAGTCAGCCTCACCGCGCAGCTGAGACCCACTCCCACGAGCAGAAGCGCGGCCTGCGTTGTCCTTGCTCCTCCTGCATCTGATAACTGGAGACCCACGGTGATTCGGCTTTGTTTTGCCTACGTGAACAGTGGCTCTAGGCGCTGAGACGGGAAGCAGGATTTGTTCATACTCAACCACGTTCAGTGATGTTGGCACTTCAGAAGCTGCTGCTGCTGCACATTTTTGGAGCTTTTCCTCCACAAAAAATAACTTCTGATATTTAGAAGAGGAAAAAACACACTAAAATTAAATGAATAAATAAAAGGATACGACCACTTCCAGCTTCATTGCATATCAAACAGACACAAACTTCAGCTTCCAGCTTTTGTAAATACATCTTTAAAAGCAAAGTGGGGMGCTCCGAAGAAGCTGGGCTCCCTCACTAAGGCCAGCCTCCTTCTTAAAAAAGAAACAGTGTTGTGGCCAACATCACCCCAGCTTTCCTGGCCCCAGAAAAGCTACCTGTGTGCCACGGGCTTCTACCTGCTCCAGAAACAGGGAAATACTGAGACTAGGAAGGCAGACAAATRCGCTAGGTATGAGCACAAAAGACAGATCAGATGCTGGCAAAATGACATTTGCCCAAAAGCCTGTTACCCTTTAAAAGGGCTTTAGGGGTAGCAAGAAGAGACTGAACCGAGCAGGGTCAGATGAGGGGTGGTCAGAGCCATACCCTGACCGTGGCAAACACAACTGCCCTCCTCCACAACAGCATTTCTGAGCAGCATCTCCAAAGCCCCGCCTGGACCTGCTCTGCAGCGTGTTCTCTGCGTTACCCCGTGCCACAGAGCARGCCAGGGATGCTGCCCTCCCACGCGCGTGCCCGCTCGCACGCTYGCACCCAGCTTGCAGGGATGGGGCTCGACTCCCACTGCTCCTGAAAGCACCACASGCAATCCACAGCAGACAGCTCTTACCTTGAAAGGAAAGACAGCAAAAAATCTCTGCTGAAAAAGCAGTATCAGTGATTACTTCTGCCTGTTTTTTACACAGAGCAAAAAAAAAAAAAAGAGATGTTTTCCCTGTGAGCAAGCCAAACTTCCCCCTCAGCCTCGCCTCTTCCCATGCGCATTTGCTGCCTCCAGCCTGCGCGCCGTCTCCCCAGAGCCGGGAGGGAAGGAATAAACAGCAGACAGGGCTGCAGCCTCCTTTAGAAAGAGATTGCCCCAGCAATCCTTGAGCAGGCGGCATGTACCCCCTCCTTTACCCCACTGTTAACCTTAGCAGCACCTCCTCAACTCATCGTCCTGGTCCTGGGCAAGACAGCAAGAGGGCGCATGCCTACAGCACACTCGCGCAAGGCGCAGATGGAAACCCAAGTTAAGGACTAACCGAAAGGTCTGTTCTTTCTCTAAGCGACTCAGCTGCATTTCCCCAAGCGCAAGCCCTGCGCCTCCAGCACCGCTGCCAGGGAGCGCAGACCCACCGTGCAGAAACAGCCAGGCTGCTCGCAGAACAGCAGGTTTCTCCCACACTTCTGCAGTCAGATTTCAGCTGCGGAAAGCTGCTGCTTCCAGGAGGATCAGRCTCTTCCTTCGGTGCGGGGATGGAGAGCTCTGCTGGCAAAGCAGGATAGAAGCAGTCCCTTAAAACAAAGGACTGCTGGGGGAGAAGGTTATTCACCATCCAGTCCAGCTACGTCAGACGGCCAAAGCTCCCCGCTCTGCTCTACAGTATGCGAATCTCTGGAGGAGCGTCCCCCCGCTGCAGTCGTTTACCTCGGGACCTCGGACATGTCGTTTGACCTTCTGTGTGCCACCGTAACCCAGCAGGCAAATCAACTAAGAGCAGGATCCTCGCTGGAAGCCAGGTGCTGTGTCCAAAGCAAGATTTCTCAGGACGTTAAATCCAAAGCACAATCAGATAATCTCCGTGACGCAGCCCAGGCTCAGCTGTCCTCAGCCAGAGATTCAAATTACTGCTTCGCACAGCTCCTCTGTACGGATATCAGGAAAACTGTACACAAAATCCCCCTCCTTAAGACAAGGATGGTTTATCCGCAACACCCACAAAGGGTTACGTGCGGGAGGAGCGCCTGTCAGGACCTGCTGCTGCCTCTGGGATTCTCTCCACTGCTATTCGCCTCCAGATGGGCTGACCAAGTGCTTGTTGGCTCTCCACACCGGGGCTGCAGAAACAGCATTGCCAGGACCTGGTTAACCTGAACATTTAAAGAAAAACCAGCCGAAATGAAAAGAACGAACTGGGGTAACTCTTTGCTCTCTGCCGTGGGCTCCCAAGCCCGCAGCACACAGTTGTGGGCAGCATCACGCGTCTGCAGAGCTCACCGCGCCGGTGGTGACATCCGACAAGAGCCAAGAGGGGCTGCAAGGGAGCCTGTGAGCTGTCGGTGCCTCCCACTCCCAACGCTCAGGGTTTTAGAGATGAGGCAGCCTGGAGTTTCTCCATGGACCACCCTAATTCCTTTATAGCCCACCAGCTCGCTGAGCTCTGCCACAGATGGCAGTGGCAAGTTCTGCTCTTCAGTTACCTACACGAAAAAGTGGCTCCTACTGTCACRGTTTCTGCCTGCCCATTTCAACGGCACCTCCCAGCTCTCGCCCGGAGAAGATGAATACAGGATGATTACYCACTACGTCTCACAGCACAACTCAGGATTTTATAGATTTCCTTCCCAGAACTATACTAAAAATATTTTATTCCTTTATGCACCCCTTTTTTTCATTACTCCCTCATTCTATCGAATTTTTTGAGAGAAAGTCAAATAATACAGCTACATCATTGCTGAATCAAACTGATTAGATGTGTGACTTCCATTAAGTAACAGTAAGCTCCAAGGGAGGAGGAAATTAGAGTCATGGAGGATCAGTGCTTTTGTGGAGATGTAGCCGCATTTCAGTTTCAGAATTAATCAGAGCCCAAGAGCCTATTCAGAACTCCCTCGCAGATTTTGCAACACAATGAAATAATTYTGAATACATCGGTGGCGATTCCAGATCCATTTTCCTTCCAAGTGATGTACAAAACATATGTCACRGTATTGATGTTTTCTTATCCGAGGCATAGCACCAGCCTGCTATAGGACCAACTCCAGTCTCCAACATTAGCATTTTCTATCCTCACAGATAGCCCTGCCTTGGCGCCAGAGAAGCTGCTGACATTTAGATTTAACAGGTACAGTGTCACCTTGCTTTTTTTTTCTGAGGACTAGTGAGAAGTGCTCTATGTCGCTCAATTTTGTTGAAGGCCATGGCTCACTCTTTGCAAAGGAGCGTGGTCTGGGGTTAAGCAGGAGTGTGTGTGTAAGGCCTGAGATCTCTCCCGAGTCCTACCGCCAACAAGGAGGACCCATGCGCGTCCAGAGACGGGCACGGGAGAAACTCCTCCGGGCTGAGGCCGCCCATGTTATCACACTCACCCTCTTGCTCCCACGGCGTGACCAGACCTTCCCGTTTCCAGACCARGACCTCTCTCAGGGTGGCCCAGGCCCTGCCGGCGTGGGGCTCGCTCGCCCCATGGCAGTTTGAGAGGTGGAGGGTACCCTGCACTCCCCTGCTCCCAAGCCCAGCTCATCTGGGCTCAATGACCATGTCCCAGCTCACAGAGGGGGAAACCCCCTGGGTTAATCGCCAGCCACCGAGTGTGCCCAGTGCTGGGCCACCTCCAGCAGCACGGCGGTGGCTCAGAGGGAACGCTGGGACGCACGCCCGAGTCACACGCAGCTCCTGCCGGTCCCACTTCTCCCTCYAGCTCCAGCCAGACTTGGCTAGTCTGCACTGACTTCCCGCTCCAGGGATGTCATTTTTACTCCAAAGCATTTCGTGACTTTGGTTTCAGTTTGCAGCACCAAGTTCCTACCAACTCCTTCGTAACCCCTTCCCCAAAACTCTGCTGAACAAAGCCACGTAATGAGCTGCTCCGTGTCTGTCCCTCGGATCATGCCAAAAGCTGCCTCCCCATGAGCCTAATTTGCCACTGCAGCTTGCTCAGAGGCAACGCACAGCAGTCCTGCCAGGGGAGACAGCGAAGACACGCAAAGCCGCATCGTTAGCCTGGCTCACCTCAACGTGCGCAGATCTGACAAGAACATTGACCAAGATACGAATCAGCTAGCCAAGTTCAGCAAGATCTGCAAGCGGGCACACAGAGCTGTATTCCCTTCGAAAACAAGGGCGAAGGAAGAGAGATGATGTCCTCACACCTCTCCAGGCCACAGCTCCAGCCACCATCCTAGTTTTGGCATGCGTGGGACATCGCCTGGATACRAGCCGCACTGACTCCAGAACTGCGGACAAAGCAAGCTGAAGACCTCTCGCTGAAAATCTGGACACAGCACCTGAGTTCAAAGCATCCCTAATAAGCAGCAACGCACCTCCTCAAGTCCCTGTTCTAAGCTTTTCTAAACCCTTTCTCTGCCTCTCTGTCAMGGCAACACCTCACTGCTTTACTGTTAAATTAAAAGCATCGCTGGTCAGAGGGTTTCGAACAGGCCTCAGGCTGGGTCACTGCTCTCACAGCGGGGGATGAGACTGGTGAAAATTCAAGTGCATAATACCAAGATGCCCTCAGGGCAGGTAAATAGCTCAGCTGCTCTGGAGGATTCASGGCTGAAATCCTCTCCTGAGCCTGATCAAGACAGAAGAGCTCCCACAGCTACAAYGCTAAACAAGCTGAGAACTGTTTTCTCTCTCATCAGAATAACCCAGCAGCCAGCTCAAAACTGAGCTCCCACCGCGCTAACGCATCCTGAATCGTGGCACCCAAGAGGGAGTCTGAAAGGCTAAAATAACAACACCTGTAGCTTGAAACCACGAACCTGGGGAGAACGTCCATTCCCAAAACGCAAATATGCTCCAGATGACATCTCTGTGGAAGACYTACAACAGGCCCAGGGGAAGAGTTGATATTTAATGGCAATGGAAACGGTCTCTAGTCCCAGCTTCACTCTCTTGCTTAAAGACTACGTTAAGGTTTTGGAGGAGCTGAATGGTCACAGCAGAGCAGGTGGGAAAGGCAAGCTGAGCCTTCAGCACATACCCATGCCTTCTGCAAGCACTTCCTTAYATACCATAAAGCAGAATAAAGGCTCTAAGTTAATTAGAAGACAAACTGAACATGCCTTTAAGAAAAGGGCAGCATGCACACRCTAACAGCAGCTATTTATCCAGTGGTCAGTTAAAAATGCAAGCCCGAAGGAGTTGGCAGCAGCACGGAAATCCCGTCGTGACTGCCTTCCTCCACTCCGTGTTCCAGCCCATGTCCTCCCCTCCAACGCAAGGCTCCAGCGCTCCCCCTCTGCCACATGCTGGGTGACTGGGACCCCCAAGGACCTCAAAAGCATCCCAGGTTGGAGAGTCACTGCAGCAGGGGTAYGGCGCTGGCTTTAGTCCGTGATTTCCTCCCAAAATGAAGCTGTGCTGAACCCCAGGGGTTCCTTTCCCTCTCTTAGAAGGGTGGCCTGCTTCTTATTTGGAGAAATAGTCAATAAAATTCAAGGGGCTGATTTTCATTCATCACCAGCCAGAAATCTAATCTCAAGTTAACGGCGCTACCCCGAACACAGCTACCACATCTATCATTTCAGTTATCTGCTGCGGGTACTAGCATGTGCAGATTTTATAGCTGCAGTGAGCGGGGCTGCCGACATCACAACGATTAATTTATTCTCAGAAAGGCTAATTTAATCTGGCAGTGAATGTTCTCAAAGCCTCCTCACACAGAAAAGCTTTTATCTTGGTTGGCTTAACAACAATACAGCATATCCAAAAACGTGGAGGGATGCTAAAGCAGAACACTACCCTTGTGTTTTGAGTCCTCTAGTACTTTTGTCTGAGAAATTTCTCKTGGTAACCACAGACTTTGAGAAAACATAGAGCGCCTCTGTTTTTTTTAAAAAGCCAACTGTGTTTTCAAGGCGAAATATACAACAGCTCAGGCTACTTCCCTCTCGTGTACAACTGTGTCTTGACAGAAAGAGCTGTGCTCTTAATAAAACTAAAACCCAGCAAAGATTGTTTAGTATTAGACACCATGTTCACTTCCAACCGCCCATCGGCACAGCAAGAGTGGCGGCCAGCATGCCTGGCCCGGGCTGTACTACCTCCCACTGGAAGACGACTCTCCCCAGCCCGYGCTACAGAGGAATACACTTCAGAAGAAATTCAAAAGCCCTCTGTGTTAAGAAGCTGTGTAACTGCATCATGAAGCATTTCAGAGAGAGCATCCTTCAGATTTCCAGCCTCTGCCATCCGTGGAGGGGCAAGAACTAATTAAGCAGTCAGAAAGCCTTTTTTCATTGTTTTTAAATTCTAGTTCGTATTTTCCCCTAACTTGTGAAAGTACGCACAGAGGCAGCACGCATCCAAAGTCACGCTTAGCCATTTGAACCGGAGTGTGCCGTCTCTTAACTCTGCAACTGAGAGTCACTGTATCACCCGTGTCATACGGACACGGCATAAAGAAGTGGTCCTCGCCTGGATCTACCCCGTGCAAGGCAGATCACTGGAGAGCCAAGCACTGTCCCTTGGAATTAGAGGGGCTAAACCAAGGGGGTTTAAAGCGTTACAATAGACATAGCTGCACCAGGATAACCCTCCATGCTCTTAGGAGTGTCACYGTCATCCTGCTGCAAAAGAAAAGCTGGTGCTGTGCAAGGATCACAGCCTGGATCATGCCTGAGAGGGCTCCTTTGGTACAAGGGCAAGAACACACCCCAGATGGCGTCCAACGATTTAGGACGATTCAGTAATTCGGGAACAAGGAAAAAATCAGAGGGAAGCAGAGCATTAAGACAGGCCAGAAGAGAAAAAAAAAAAAACAAAAAACCAACACAACACTCCCCTTGTTCCTATCTGTCAGGAACCGCTGTCCCAAGAATAGCCTATTCAGAAACCAGGAAACTCAGAGAGCAGCAGGGAAGGGCTGAGTCACGGCCATTTGAAAAAAATAAAAAAAACCCAAAACACAACAAAACAATCCGAAAGGCAAGGAGAAAAAACATGGACAGCAGCTGTTCTGGGTCTTGGAGATATGAACAAGTCAATCCAGAACATATTAGCCAATCTTTATTTTTAAAAGCTCTGCAAACACATGATACTGCCATAAAAAGCAGTCGGCCCTCCCCCTGCTCCTGGGCAGCAAATTTAGCTCTGGTTGAATCGGGCAAAGCTGGTGGTGCTTCGCGGCACCAGCTTCTCGACACCAACACCCGCTCGGCCATGCACGGCTGCCAGGACACAAACTGCTCCGTGTTTATGCCCCGATCTTTGCCTTTATTTGTTCCTCTACAGCACTAGTATCCCAATATCACAAAGCCTTACAGGCTGGACAAATGCTTTCCAGAAGGGAAAGCGCAGTCCACTTCAGGGATACTATTAGCAGAGGGTGAGGAGCCGTTTCCCTTACCCACGCTGGAAGAGCACGAGGTAAAGTGCGACTTGGACGGGTTTGCTACGACTCTGCGAACGGCCGAGCAGGAGACAAGTGCTCCCACCTCGCAGCCAGCCTCAGCACTGCCCATCTGGCCCCCAGGAAAGCCAGGCTAAGGTTAAGTTTTGCTCAAGTCTTCCCACGTGACAATCTTTGTTCCGTGACCTAAATGAAATCAATTTTACAGTAATTGTCCCCGGAACAGTAATCTTATTCACTCACTCATAATCTAAAAGATTATACCTGCTCTCCAGCTGCGGGGCCCTGGGAGGAAGCACAGGGGATTTCTGAGCAATGAGGGCTTATTTTTAATACAATTCCTYGGTTACCCTCACAAATTAGGGAGGGGGCTGTACCTTTTCAATCAAATAACTGTGCCTCAAAACATGTTTGGGGAAAAAACCCGCCAATTAATTTTATCTTACACTGTGAGGTTCTGTCAGATCAAAGATGCAAAGGTAAGAAGTGGGAAGAGCCTCCGAGTCCSTCCCTGCAGGGAGCGGGCTGACCGTGCCTGCCATCCCCAGCCTCTGGCAGATAACAYGTACTCACGTGTAACCGCGCCTCASCCACCACATCTTGCATCGATAAAAGATTCAATTGTCAAATGATGTAAGTCAGGGCTTCCTTTGTAAAGATACGTGCAGTAGATGCCATTTCGGGACTTCAGTGCTCATAAAAACAATACTGGCTGAGATCTGGAGCGAGGCGGGAAGCGTACTGTGTCTACACAYGCAGCCCAACAGCAAGAGAGCGCAAGCCTCTGTGCTCTTCCTTTTTACATCTGCAAAGTCCTTTCAGTCTGAGAGTGGGCTGTATTTTTGCTTTTTTTTCAAGGAGCCAGTATAAACCACGGGRGGAGCTCAGAGAGCCTGACTTACCCCCTGCAGCGGTCGAAGAGCCTCTCCCTGCAGCCCGCACAGGTCCCCAAGTCTCCCACCGCCCGTCCCAGGCAGGGCAGGGGAATACACCCTGCTGAGAAGGCAGCTCCCACACACCCAGCCTCTTCCCAGCACTGGGACTTGCTGGGATAACTACAACACAAGGCCTTCGCACGTAGACCCAGCCTTGACACTAACTCCCAAAAGGAGAGCTCAAGGAAAGTGTCCCAAAGCAAACAGGCTCTCATGGTTCAAATTTTAAGTAAAAWTCTTTTTCTCTGCGACCACACGATGCAACGAGTAAATAAAGATGAAATATAGCTAGAGCATGGGATATACATGTACCATGGTAAGATGTGATGCAGGGAATTTATGATTGCAAAACGGAATGCAAGACAAAACAGTAAGCGTGTAAACTTAAAGCTAGAACGCTCCTTCCAAAAACACATCTTCCAAAACTGTTAATAGGTAGCCAGCCTGTTAGGGCAAGGTAGAGAAGATTTTCTTTCTAAATGCAGAGACTGGATATCAAAGAAGGTTCAGGGACATATACAATAGGGAACGTCTACCTGCACACCGGTTCAGGGCAGAGGGACCACCACCTCGGCACAAATGCTTTATCTTAAATTCTCTTAATCTATAAGAGAACTGGGTATTATTCTATTTTCTTATGTATAAAGGAGGTAAAGGAACATAACTTATTACTAATGCAGTTACCTTACTAATCACAATAGGTAATAGAGAAATATATTACTTAATTTGCACAGAAGGCCCCAGCTCATTTCTTTGTTCTCTGATCAACTCAGGTTTCATCATGCTAAGAGGTACAAAGTCGAACACACGCAGCCGGCAGCTGTTCTTTGCAATTCCCAAGATGCTAATTACATTGCCATCTTTTGGGGTTATTTCTTGTATTTTCTTACTCTAAATTCAGGCCTGCTAGGAGAGTTCAGATTAAAGATAGCTGCACTACAGCGGGGCCTCACACAGGAGATGCGCGGCATGAAGCAGYTTCCTTCCTACCTCCATCCTCTACCCAGATCTATGACCAGCACAGGCCTGCTGTACTCTCTGGGGTCTCAAACAGCCCTTTTCCACCACCACAAAGACAACAAATTTCAGACTGCAGCCCCAAGGCAGCTCTGAATGAATGAGCCCAAAGCAAAACTGTAACAGCAGCCAAGACTTTCCCTGACCGTTTCATGCCAGAAGTAAAAACTGCGCTCTCCCTGCCTCAGAGACTTTACACTGTTGAGAAAATGGATTGTGGTTTCCTACRGCATCTGTTCTAATTGTGCTCCCTTCGATCAGGGGAGGAGATACGTCCTTTGCAGAGCATGCGAAGATCTGACACTGCTTAAGAAAATCRCGCTGCTTCTCTCCAGTTGCAAGACGGATACCGAGTGCCCATCGGGAACAACAGGAAAACAGCAAGGTGAATAGCACATCCCAAGGCAGAACTTGGTCATCATGTGTTTTTTGAAGGAAAAAAGGCACATACACATCTGCGTTTGCAAACTTGTGTGCTCAGGTGCCTTGCTCTGAAATCTTCAGGAGAGTCAATCAGTTTCAGGCTAGAGTACTTTGCCTGCCTAACAGTTGCAAAATCAGGCCCTGRAAGCAAAACCAACCAAACACATCCAACAGTTTGCAGAACCACTGAAGTTCCCACTACAAACCATCACTTTTACTGTATCGGGGAGAAGGGAAGAGTACTGTACAGTKAAAATCTTTCCTTTTAGAACATCATTGACTGCTGCTAAGAGCCATGAGGCATATCAGCATCTATTTRTTGTTTTCCAACTCTCCTGTCCTCCCTGTTTTCAGCAGCTTTGCACAGATCAGTCTGGGAGAACACCTTCTCACCGCAGTTTGATGAGGAGTTGGCATACCTGTCTGGAAGCTCGAAGGAATATTCAGTCCTGCTGCCTTCGTTATTATTTTAATCTCCATGTTATGCAAATACTGTTTCCTCCTTGTCTCACCTGGCAGCCACCAATCTTTCCCTCAGCTTGGTGCAAAGCTGAGTAAATGTGAGCCTGCACGCAGAAGAACTATCACAGTACTGATGGTACATTCAGCACACGTACAGAGCGTGGTAATACCAGCAAAAGTGATGCACAGCCCCGTTGCAGACCCTACAAAAAATGCTATTAAAAAGAGTTTAAAAAACTTAGCTTCTTTCAATCTAGGATATTCTCTCCTGATTAAAGCAATTATAAGAAAACAAATGTAAGGCTTTACAGCGGTACCACAAACAGAGGTAGAACACCTAATTTCATAGTTCTCTTTACCCACAAGCAAAAAATTGGTCTTGGATCAGAGCAGATACTAGAAGTCTGTGTATYTCCTTCCAAAACCACTCATCCTCATACTGGAAGATCTCTGCATCAACTACATCCTTTAAATACAAGTATTTATCTGCTAAATTCACAACTGAAGGGGAAAAAAGATAATCTTTTACATAATAAAGTTACTTTCATCCTCTCTCTCGCTATGTTAGTGAGTAACACTGGCAATGGGAACACTTCTGCAGATGACAACACTGTGCCAAGGACCCAAAACCCCCTGAAAGACATACAGTGTGGGCATTGTGGACAGGCTCTGGTCCGGCCCCTGGCTGAATGCCCTTCAGCTACAGGAGTGCATTAGCTGCGCTCCCAGAGGGCATCTGCCGGCTGTGCTTCATCCAGAAGGAAAGCAGTCGCCGCGCTTTGCATCGCTGCGTGGTTTCCCACGCACAGAAAGCATGGCCGATTAGGAAGTGACCTTCAAAAACATGCTCACAAACCAAAACAAGGCGCTGACGGAGACACCCTCCCTCCTTTCATAACAGCAGCTGAGACAGAGCTCCAGTTAGAACAGAAACACGAGGAAGTGAATTTCGGAACTGAATTTCAGGTGCAGGACCTGTTGAGGGAACACAAGAAGATACTCAGCAAGGTCTTCCATCTTCTTCGGAAGGGCTCAGGTTCTAAAAGAGGCTCCCTCTCTGTTAACTGCCCCAGTCACACCTGTAGCAAGATCTTTTGGTACTCAGCGTACGAACACGCACATCCCCTCTCCCAGCATCTCCCTGAGAGCAGCCCTGAGCAGACACAGCCACCGCAGCCCCACCACCCGTACAACAGCAGCTGGGGAGGACTGAGCATGTTCGCTCCACTTGGCATCACTCAGGGGACATCTGGGGACGTTGCTCCATCACCCTGCTCTTCTTACAGCCCCATGCCCCATCTGTGCTCCTAAAGTCGTTGCCTCCCTCCAAGCAGGAATTCCTTCCTTGCATAATGCCTAAGGAGAACAGAGCAGGTACATCGCTAAATGCTTCCGGGGATTCCCTGGGGCACATGGACATCGCTACCACATTTAGACAGAGAAGCCTTTGGGAAAGGGAAGTTTTCAGCCTGCGCCTTCCACACTGACCCGAGTTTGTTTAGTTCCTAAAAATGAATGAATGACATACTATGGTTATATATTAGGCTACRTAATACTCTAGTTTCCCCTACTGCCTACTCCAGTCACACTCTGGAAAGCAGAAGAGCCCCTGCTGAAATGAAAGCCCCATTTCAAGCACATGGGTTGAAAGGGAACAAACAGGAGGGTATCTTGCATATTSACAAAGTGTTTCTCAGCAAGTTTTACATACAGCCCAAAACCACTATAATTATAATATAAAACATTTCTACTTAAAATCATTGTGCCTGTCCTAGTCTACCACCTGATATTTCAGGCTCAGCCTGGAACGTGACAACCGCCAGTCCCCGCACCAGTTCTCACTGGTGCAAGGAGACCACCTCTGAACAACTTTTCCAGTGATGCCTTGGGCCAAGGGACACGCACCTACGCTTGCAGCAACTTGGAGAAGTTTAACCTTGAGCGTGACTCCTGCAGATGATCCAGAGGATGCCGGCATGGCACTGTCCCTCCCAGCCTGCCTGTTCCCGCTTCCCTGCACGGCCCTGGAGCTCTTCCCAGGGTCCCAAGTCCCATCCCTCCATTTAGCAGCAATCACAACCCCCTGTGCTTTTCATAAAGCAACTGAATGCCATCTTAACAGCTCCTACCCTTTTGCCTCTCCAGTCCCCTTGGGAGGCAGAACCAAGATCTCACCACTCTAATGGTTAAAGACCTCCCAGCCTCCCGCTAAAATTTATTCATTGGTATTTGTTGTTGTGCTGCACTACCCATTAGCTGAATGAGCTCTTCTCGTTTCACAGGGTTCACACTGCCAGTGTGCTGATGGACAATACCAACCCCATCATCATAATTTCTCTTCCTGCTTSTCAAGACATCCGAGCTTCTTTTGGCTCCTCTAAAATGGGCTCATCATTCCTGATCACTGAAAGGGCAGTTCCAGCCCAAGCTCATCTCTCCCGAGCAGGGATGACTGGAAATGGGATGACACCCACTCATACCTTGGCCTGGCTGCCTCCTCTCCCAGGGAGAGGCTAATGGATCGTATCTCCCAGGGATCTGTCTGGCTAACGGATCATATTTGCTCTTCTCACAGCCGTCCCCTCTGCAAGCTGGCGTGACCTCGGTCRGGCTGGAGAGCTTGCCTTACAGCGGAAAGTCTTCTCCCAAGTACACGACCTCGCCTTCCATCCGATTAAATTTCACCCCGCGCCCTCTGCTCCGGCCCTCCAGCACATCCCGATCCTCCCGTCCCAACCCCTCGCTGGACTGCTGAGGGTACAAACTGAAGCTCTGTAAGATTTTAGTAGCACCCTGCAGCATTTTGTGGCCGCTACGGACAGCATTAAAGACCAGTCTGCAACCAGGGCTGCCTCCCCGGCCCCTATTACCATCTCTCCATACCTCCTTCTCCCCGGGACGCGTGGCTCCGCAGCAAACGCTCCAGCCACGGCAGAGCAGAGAGACCTTCCCTCTGCCTGGAGAAGCGAGCTCCCCCCTCAGAGAGTTAACCGGGGATTTATTTTCACCCCTCTTTCTCTTATCAGCGGCGGATGGCGCTGGACTTCTCCGGCGTTTCCCCCCGTGCTCAGCGTCCTCCAGCTGGTCCCGCTGCCAGGAGGCCGCCGCGGCCTTACCGGGCTTGGGGGGGCACCGGCCCCGCCGGGCCTCCCTCCCCGCCGGGCCTCCCGCCGCGCCGCCGCCGCCTCCTCCCTCGCCCGGCCCCACCGCTCCCCCGGGCCCAGCCGGGCCCTGCCCCCGACCCCGGCCTCGCCAGGAGGCACCTACCGGCTTCGGGCTCCCGGCGGCGGCTCCGGGGCGGGGCGGGGCGGGGCGGCGGGCGGTGCCGCGGCGGGGCGGGCCTGGGCCGCGCTCTCCCAGCCGGGGGCCGGGGCCGGGGGCTGCTCCCACCGCCGGGCTGCTGCAGGCCGGGCCCGGGGCCTACAGTCCCCGCCGGACCGCGGCCTGCTCCCCCCCCGCCAGGCCGGGGCCTGCTCCCCCCCGCCAGGCCGCACCAGGCTGGGCCAGGGCCTGCCCCCCCCCGCCGGGCTGCGCCAGGGAAGGGGCGGCGGCCGAACCCCGCGGCCGTCCCCGGGTAACGGCCCCTGTGACCTCAGCCCCGGCCCCCCGCCAGCAGCCCCGGCCCGGGGCGCCCCCGGGGGGGGCCGAAGGCAGCATGAGCGTCACCGTCACGCTGGCGGAGCTGGCGGACATGGCCTTCGGCACGGCCGACGGCGACAGCCCCCAGGTCGGGGCCCTCCGCGTCCTCCTGCGCGGCCTCCTGGAGCACCTCCACCCCGCGGCGCAGGGCGGGGAGGCGGGGAGGGGTCTCCTGGAGCCTGCGGCCGGGGGGCAGCCCTGCTCCCTCCATCGGCAGAGGCAGCCGTGGCTGGGGAGGGCAGARGGGCAGCCGAGCCCCCCCAGCGGGCCCCCGGGCACCGCCGAGTCCTGGCAAATGGTGCAGCTGAAGAAGAGGATGGAAGTGACTGAGGAGAGGATGACGAAGGTGAGAAACCATCCTCTGGCCGGTGCCCATCCTCGGCAGGGTACCAGTCCCGCTGCTGCTGGGCCGCTGGCTTGCCGGTCCTGCCCTCCAGAGTGTCACAGCGGGGTGTGCCCCGTGCCACATCCCRCTCCTGCCCTGTGCCCTGTGCTGCCCTACGCAGTGTCCGGCTGGGTGCGGTGTCCTGCCCTATGCGGGCATCCCGCCCTACGGAGTGTCCTGCTCTACACAGTGTCCCATCCTACACAAGCGTCCTGCCCTACGTGGTGTCCTGGCTCATGGCACACGCTGCCCTACACGATGTACTGCTCTGGGTGGCATCCTGCCCCGCACGGTGTCCTGCCCTATGCGGGGTCCTGCCCATGCAGTGGCCTGMCCCGTCTTGTACCCTACGCGGTGTCCCACCCGACACGGCATCCTGCCACACACAGTGTTCAGCCCGATGTAGTGTCCTGCCCTACGCGGTTACATGCCCATGTCATGTCTTGTCCTTGCCGTGACATCTGCTGCCCTGGGACCAGGGAACCTGGTGAAGCATGGAGGCACCTTTCTGGCTCTGGTGGCCCCAGCTCCACTTGGGACTAATTAAAGAGCAGTATTTAACACAGCTGCTGGCCAAAGGTGGTTTTGGTCACTTCTCACCTGCCCCTGGGGCTCCATCAGTACTTGCTCTGAGATTTACATCTGTTGGGTCCCATGCTGCCCTGGCAAGAGTCCCCCAGCTGTGCCTGGGGCTGGGGTGGCTGTGGGCTGGAGCACCCAGCTCCCACTCCCCTAGCAGGGACAGCAGCATCCCCATTGGGCTCCTCTCCTCTCTTCCCCGAGGCACAGCGAGTGGCTGAGCTGCGGGTGACAGGGCTGCTGCCTCGCGGGCAGGCTGTCCCCGCGCCAAGGCAGGATCCCGTGGGAGACGTTGCCACAGCACAAGTTCAAGTTATTTGGCTGTTCAAGTTTAGACGCTGAGTGGGAAACACAACACGTAACAYCAGAGCTGGCTTCCTTGCTCGAGCCACATATCCCTGCAGCGCAAGGATGAGTTGTGGTGGCCTTGTGCCCGGCTGTCCTCTCCACTGGCAGCATGGGGCTGGCCCACAGCAAACCCAACACTTCTTCATCCCTTGTGAGACCTGGCAGTGCCGAGCCAGTCCCACCTTCTATGTCATGACCTTGGCTTTGAGCACAACCACAGAGCAAAGGGAAAAGGTGACAGCACTTTGCCGGGGCGAGGAAGCTGGAGCTGGGACTCTTGTCCCYTTTGAGCATCTTCCATTTCAGTTTGGGGGAGCTGTGTGGGCATGGCCATGGACCAGCCAGATGTGGCCGATGCTGTGGCAGCTCCATTGGGTCCCAGAGACACCCCCAAACTCAGGTCTTACTGAGCACCACTTAGCCTCCCTTCTCCCCACRTCCCCCAGAGCCCATGGGGACCCAGCATCACTGGCCAAACCCATGTTCCTCAGGTCATGGACATGCTGCAGGAGACGCTCACCACCATSTGCTCCCTGAAAACCACTGTCGAGGGCTTCCAGGAGGAGCTGCATCTCCTGAAGGACAATTTCCAGAAGGTGCGTACACRAACACAGGCCAGTTGCTGGAGAGCTCTTGGCAGAGCGGTCAGGCTCCCCAGGGACGTGCGTGGATGKCCAGGTGGCACAGGGTGACAGGGATGAGATCCCAAGCTCAGGCTCCTTCCCACCCCAAGGCTAAGCTGGGAGATGTGGGATCTGCCCTGGAGCCCAGGKGTTTTGGGCAGACACTGCCTGCAGCCATGGAGCCGAGCCCTGGCCCGGGCTGGGCACTGCTGACCCCTGCCTGTCCCTGCTGATATGATCTCCACCATTCCCAACCCCTGTGGATGCCGAACCCCCTGATGCCTCTGTTTAACAGGCTGGTCTGGAGGAGCTGCGAGAGCAGTCAGTGCGGCAGGACGAGCACGGCCACCTCCTGCAGAGCATCCTGGACCAAATGGTGAGTGGGGGGAGCCCTGGCAGAGGGGCTRGGAGGGGATGTCTGGAACACTGGGCACACAGGCGCTCAGCACCCAGCCCCTGGGACTGTCCCCAAGCTGTCCAGAGTCAGGCTTTGGCAAATCCTTATGGAAAACGCACTCAGGCCTCCCAAGGGCTTCCCTGGCCATGGTGACCTGMCTGAGTGAGCATCTGGCTCCACAAGGCTCTTCTGGCAGGGCCTATGTCACCTTCCCAGTCGCTGGAGCAGGGACAGGCRTCCCTGGGCGCCCCGGTGTCCTGGTGGCCTCCACCAGCCACCTCCGCTGCCCTTGTCCCTCCTGCAATGCCAGGAGAGCATCATCACCCTGGGACATGGCAGTGCAGACATAGGGGTGGATTATACCCTCTCTATTTTGAGGCTCTAGAGGACCTGCAGGGTTGGGGACAGCGCTGGGGGTTGTGGCAAAGTTTGGCATTGCCCTCCCTATCCCAGGGGCTGCCCAGGCTCTCCGCTCCTGCAACAGGGTGGAAGGGCTGATTTCTCTCCCGGTCGCAGGCAGAGGTGCATCGGGAGCTGAGCTCCTTCCCCAGGCATGCTGCCGCACTGTGCTGGAGCTCTCTCTGCGGGGCACCCGCTGGCGAGGTGCGTGCAGGCTCCCGGGTGCAAGGCTCCCTTGCTGGGGGCTGGCAATGTCCCTTGGCTCCAGGACGGCACGGGGATCTTCTCTCTCCCTAAAACCTTGGGGGCTGTTTTGTTTCAGAAGCTCTCCGGCCAGGAGCTCAGCCCCGAGCCCTCGCAGGAGCCAGCCCACGAGGCACCATGCAGGCTGAGCTGGCTGCTGGAGCAGCACGAAGCCGTGGGSACCCGTGTCAGCTGCAGTGAGAGCCAGCTCCAGCAGCACGGTGAGCACCGACATCCCCACCATGGCGGGCCACCGTGCCGGATTGTGCCGCTGGACCTTTGCCAGGACCGGTGGATGACGGGACCACACTCAGCCATCCCGTCTGGGTCCCCACACCGCTGCAGCCCTCTCGTGCCTCTGCCTCGCTCCCAGCCACACCAGCGTGGCCGGTGGGGACGTGGTCACTGCCCTCTGTGACACCCCTGGGTGCCTTGGTGCTGGCCATGCCTGGGGGCTGGCAGCAGGGCCAGGGGGTCTCCACAGCCATAAAGCCACCTGGGTTTGGGACAGCACCGTGCTGGGGGTCTGCAGGAGCTGGCGCTGCCTGCAGCAAAGCTTTGGTGTCTGTTTTCAGCTGACCTGGGGACTTTGGAGGACATGGCTGCCCAACTGGAGAAGGTGCCGGGCGAGATGAGGCACCTGCAGGATGGAGGAGAGAAGGTGCCCAGCTGCCCCGGCCTCGGGGGGAGCTGCTGAGGGTCTGGGGGCTGCAACCCTGTGCCCCACTAGCTGGGGACGCACTGGGGCATCTCTCAGGATGTCCTTGCTAGCCACTTAGTGGGGCCACACATAAGCGTACCTCCCTGCCTCGCCCGGGTCCTGCAGCCACCCTGTGTCTCACTCAGGGCCACGTTTGTYCTCCCCAGGGGCTGGATTTTGGCAGGGAGGTGCTGGGCCAGGTGGGGCAGCTGCAGGAGCAGTGCGCGAGGCTGCAGGAAGCTGCAGAGCGGCTGTGGGGTGACACCAAGGACACCCAGGTGAGCACAGCCCCGGGCTCAGCTTGGGAGCCACTTGTGCCATGGTTGGCGTCTGAACCAGGCTGGGTACAGGCTCGCCCAGACTTGGCACGTCCCCACTCCRAAGCGGCTCGGCGTGCCAGGATTTTGTGGCCATGCCATGCTGGCGGAGCTGGGATGAACAATGCTGAGCGGCTCCAAGGGAGGCATAGGGGAGGGAGGGTGGCTGGGGACGCGTGGCAGGTACGGAGCCTGCGCAGGATGGTGGAGCACCCAGCCATGAGCAAGGTGCTGCTGGAGCAGGGCTTGGGTGTTGTGAGCAAGCAAAAGCACGCGGGGATAGTGGCAGGGCTGGGGGTCCGCAGGGGATGGTTGATACCGTGCSCCCCTCAGAAAGCAGACGAGGCTGCGCTGGCGACCAAAGCAAGCCAGGAGGAGCTGCAACATGCCATGGTCCAGCTGAGCGAGATGATGCAGGACCTGCTGCARAGGATGTCCCTGCTGGACCAGGACAGGCAGAAAACCCTGGAGAAGCTCCTCAGCGAGATGGACTCCAAGGTAGTGGTGTCACCCGGAGGGGGTGGTGGGAACGGAGGGATGCACCAGGCCAGGGAGCACATCCCTGTGTGGGGAGGGTGAGCCCTGAATCTGCCAACGCCAAGAGATGACGGTCCATGTGCCATGGCTGGCCACGTGTCCCAAGGTGTCCCCAATGTCCCCMRGGGGCAACAGCATCCCTTGAAATGGGGCTGGTGTCCCAACGAGACCCCCTGTCCTCCCTGCAGCTGAACTGTGCGGCGCTGGCTCCCCTGCAGGCACAGCTGGAGCAGGTGTGGAGGCTCACCCAGCAGTGCCTCTGCCAGGGACCCTGCTGCGGTGCCAACCGTGCCGCTGGCTTCAAGAGGTGGGGGCTGCTGGGTCCCATCCCACCCCATCCCATCCTATCCCACCTTCTGTCCTCTCCTGTACTGCCCCATCCCCTCCCATGCTGGCCCATCCTGCCCTGTCCGGCCCACCCAGACCGTTTGTCTCACCCTGCCCACGGGCCACTGGCCACGCGTGGGACCTCGCGCAGTCCCTGGGCTGTTGGCAGGGCGCTGAGCAGCCGCCCCTGTGCTGCAGGCAGCTCTTTGATCCAGTGAAGTGCATCTCCTGTGACAGACCCCTGGCCATGGCCCCGGCACCGTGAGTAGCGTGCAGCCCCCCCCAGGACAGACCCCATGCTGCGTTTCCACTAGAGACCGCTGCCCAACTTTGCCTTCACATCCTCATCCGCAGGCACTTGGTGACCATCCGAAAGGCCACCCAGCTCCTCCGGTCCCATCCAGCCAATGCTGGCAGCTCCGACTGCCTGGCACAGCGGCTGCCGGGGAGGTGAGGCTTGCCGGGTGCCACTGTGTCCCTCTCTCTCCCTTTGGGGTCCCTCTCCCTGGGCAGGAGGGGTAATGTCGGTGCTCCCTGCCCAGGGAGAGCAAAGGGAGCGGCAGGGCCAGCCAGGGGGGCCCTGTGAGTCCTGCCAGGCCGCTGTCCACCTCCAGTTCCCTCGTCACCGTCTGTCCCTGTGGAGACTCTGCAGACTTTGCCTGCGAGAACGTGAGCCCCCATCCCTGGGTGTCCCTGTGCTCTGGAAACCCGCCGAGCCCACCCGGGCTGGGATGGTGAGAGCTGCAGGCTGGGCGCAGCCTCGGGGCTCCTCCAATGGCACCAGCTGCTCTTCCTTCTAGAGAGAAGCAGATATTTTGGGCATCAACGGGGTTGTCTACAAGGGCAGGCTGAGCTCACTGGCTGCCAACAGGACCATCACCACGGGCAAGGACTTCCCAGGAAGGGGAGCACCCCCAGGGCACCATGTTAGCTCCGGCCAGGCTGCGCAGCCACCTGAACATCCTGCTCATCCCAAAGCAACTAAGACCCCCCAGCCCCGCTCCCGGCACACCGCGGAGACACGCCGCGCCCCCAAGTATGGCAGCGACTATGTGTCCCCGTACTCATGTGAGTGCCTTCCCTAGTTGTCCCCCTGGACCACCAGCCCCACCAYGGAGGCTCAGCCTGCCGCTGAGCGCTCCGGGCAGCATTGTGCCCCGTGCAAGGCTGTTTGTCCTTCCCCATTGCAGGTGCTGCCACGCGAAGACAGGCTCCTCGGGGGGCCGGCGGCAGGCTGCCRCGGGTGGCAGCAGGACGGCAGGCGTCTGAGCTGGCCAGGGGGCTGTGAAATGGCATGGGGGTCCGGGGAGGGGGCAGGCGCAGCAGGGCWGTGCTGCCTGGCCTCAGGGGACTGGTGGGGGCCACGCTGCCCCGGCAGCCGCTCATTGCAGTGGGGTAACGCCGCAGGCCATAAAGATGCTGCCTCCTCTGTTGCCTCCTCTGTGTGGTCCCTGGGCTCGCGGGGGCACATGGGGCGTCCTTGGGCACTCAGCGACCACAGCCTGATGCTTTTGGGCTGTGCCACATCCCTGTGAGCTCTCTCTGACCAGCCAGATGTTCAGGTCTGTGATGTGGTCCTGGGTTTTCCAGTCCTGTGGCTCCTGGTGGCCCTGGGACAGCCACAGGCAGGCTCCCCTCCCTGCCACCCAGGTCTCCACACGGCTTCACCTGTTCCCTGGGCAGGTGCCTCCTTCTGAGGCCAGATCCCTTCTCCGTGTCTCCCCTGGGTGGGCTCCATGCCATGCAGACCATCCCCACTCCCAGGACTCCACGCTGGCCTCCATGTGCTCAGGCCACCACAGTCAGCACAGGAAGCCCACAGCCCCGGTTTGCTCCAGATGCCACCAGCTCGGCCCAGTCCACCTCGGTGGGGCAGGACTGAGCCACGCAGCTCCGGCGCAACCCTGCACAGGGCAGCTTGCGAGGGCCAGCACCGGCTCCAGCCCTCAGCTCCGTCACAACCCTGCACAGGGCAGCTCACAAGGGCCAACACCAGCTCCGGCCCTCGCTCCCAGCCTCTGGGAGGCTGTACAAGAGGCAGCATGGGTGAAACCATCGCTCCTACAATGTTTATTTTAGCAACACAAATAAGAGATTGAAATTAATTATTGACTGGCRAGCGCAGGGATGCAGGAGCAAAGCCTCATGGGGAAGAGGGCTCGGCAGGGATGGCAATCTCCAAGGGACCTGGCCCCTGTCATCCGGCAAAGAAGGGACAGGAGTCAGGTCACGGCAAGACACCCAGGACCTGTGGGTGTCACACAGGGAGCCTGAGAGCTCCCTGCAGCCCTGCCATCGGCCAGCCCCTGCTCCTGGTGGGGTCTCACACCCACAGCTGATGTGGTGGGGCAGCAGGCAGAGCCAAACCGGCTTCTGCTGAGGCTGAGCCCTGGCATGCACCTGGAAGTCACCGCACAGCCGGGACAGGGTTTTTGGAGCAGCACACGCACAGCGGAGAGGCAGCCAGCCCCAGCTCGGGGGCACGGCACGCTCAGAGCCGCTCAGGGAGGGGATCCTGCAACACCCTKGGCCCAGGCCAGCCTTCCCCGCGTCCCACCACTGCTGCAAACGAAGCAAAGACACTGGGTTCAAAGCAGAAGAGCGTGTATTGCAAGCGGCTGCGGCGCATCCGGAGAGACTTCCAGCCGCCGGGAGAAAAGAACAGAGGGGTTAAAAACGATCCCAGTCTCTAGGGTTACACTGTGTCATGCAAACAGCCCCGGGGCAAACCCCATCCCAGGAGGGCGAGGGGAGGGTGTGCTGGCCCAGCCCCCCTGCTCCCCATCGCCGGGGCTGGGCGAGGGGCCCGGCACCCCCCTGGGAGCCGGCGTCCCCCAGCCCTGCTCACCAGCAAGCACGGCGCATGCGGGGTGGAGGCTGCGGCAGAGCAGGAACAGTCCTTGCTCTCTCCCTCCTTACAAAAAACAAGCCATGTGGGGTGTTTGCCCCCCACCCGGTTGAGTGGGGCCRAGGGAAGGGGGAAACACTCAGGCACAACCCACTCTGCCTGGTGGGGTGGCCCAGGGGACSAGGAAGAAGGGATCTCCTCCGTAAATGTCACTCGCATGCAAACTCCGGTGTCCCAAGAGAGGAGGGSGTGCTCCCTCCCCGAGAGCCCGGCAGCGGCAGGGTCCCAGGCAGAGGCCAGCACCGGTCCCACGTCCCACGCAGCCTCCCGCTGTCTCTGGGGAGCTCCGTTCAGCTCGAGGACAAGTAAAAACTACTTCAAACCAAACCCATGCAAGGCAGCTATTTGCTCGTGTGTCTCGGTGGCTGCCAGACGCCCTGGCAGCAGAGTTCCTCTCCTCTTTGGGGAGGGGGGGGGGAAAAAAAAATATATATATATTTATACGCAGGGGTCCCCGCCATGTTTGCTCTCCGCCGCGGCCTCATCTCTCTGCCTCCATGGTCACGTTGGCCTTCTGTTCTGCCGTGGCCTGCTGGGAGACGGCGGCTGGCCAGCCCGCGGGCTGCGCCGGGGGGGCCGGAGTCCACATGCTCTGCTGCTGGCCGGGGGGCGAAGCCGTGGGCCAGGCGGGGTTGAAGGCCCCGTGCTGAGGCAGCGGCGGGGCCGGGGGCGGCGGGGAAGTCGCCATGGAGGCCACGGGGCTGCTGCTGTTGAAGCTCTCGGAGGCTTTGAGGCGGGAGAACATGGTGAGGGCGTCGGGGAAGTTGGGCGGCGTGGCCGGCGTGTTGGCGGGAGTGCACATCTGCGGGAAGGAGACACGGGGTCAGGCGTGGGGGGGGTCTCCACCTTCTGCCTCCCACCAGRGCCCAGCACAAGACCCCTCTGCCCCCACCGCTGCAGCACACGGAGCTCCCRGACCCGCGCTCTGCTGACGATGCTGCCTGCAAGCAGCAGTTATTTAAGGCTCTGAAGACTAATGCAAGAGCTYCTGTCAGAGGGCCCAGACGGGACCCCCTGTGCCTGCTCCTGTGCTTGGCCAAGTCAGGGACCCCCTGCCACTCCACGACCCGCTGGTGCCACCCTGGGCCTGCAGCTTTCTGGCYTGGCAGGCGCCAGGCTCCGGCTCAGCTCCCACCCCACGGGAGACCGGGCACACTCAGGCCCTGCCGGGCGCTTGCTCTGCACGCTTACTGCACGCTCCAAATCCCCAATTGTCCCCGAGAGTCAAATGAGGCCACGGCAGCCAGCAAATCCCTAAGACACATCTGCCCAGGCAGATTACGGACTGCCGGGGCACGCGAGTTAAAGGGACCGAATCTGGGGACAGCTGGGAGAGAGCGGAGGCAGGCAGCACCGACACGCACGCCCTTGTGCGCTTACACACATCCAGGCGAGCATGCCGTACCTGAGGCACACTCCGGTGGGGCAGAGGTTTGCACGCTCAGTCGCTCCAGCAAGCACACGAGGACTCATGTGTGCAGCTGGACAGCGTGCACATATCTCTGCGCGTGTTTACACAGCCTACAACGGTCCGGTGCTCCAGGCCCCCCSCCAGGCTCTCTCTGCCGTGGTGGGGCTGGTCTGGACCATTTGCCATGCCCAAAGCATCCTCCATCGGACCATCCCTCTCTGAGGAGCAGCCCCAACCCCTCTGCAAGGTTCTGAGGGTGCTCCTGGACCCGCTGTCCCACTGTGYAGGACAGGCTGTGCCACCCCCAGCTGCTCTCCAGGAAAACCTTCCCTGGCAGGCAGCTCTGGCAGCGCCCGGCCAGACCTCCCTGCCTGCACTCCTGGAGCTGTGAAGCAGCGAGCTGGGCATCAGCAACAGCCCAAAGTGCCCGCCAGCTGGTGCTGTGCCCCAGGCGAGCGCTGGAGAGGTGGGAAAGCACTTACCATCTGATGGTGGTGGCTGTAGGGGATATTTGTTTCTTGGAAAAAAGCACTGAGAGCAGTCTGAAAAAAAAAAAAAAAAGGAAGATGATGTTATCACCAGCACGGAAACTGGGCACCCACCTCATCCCTGCACACAACGGCAGGCTTTGCAAGACCCCAAAGATGATCCAAAACAGGCCCCAGGGAGCTGGACTGTGTCCACAGCCCCCCTGCCCGCAGGGGAAAGCACTGCACACAGCTGCTCCCACGTCCCCAGGCAGGGACCCACGCCTGCCGTCTGCCTGCACCGAGGCAGGAAGGGATCACACATATTTGGGATCACYGTGCTCGCCGCTGAGAAGCGGCCACTGCTGGAGCGGACCCCAGCAGGCATTTCACAACTCACAGCGATGCTCCACTGCTGTGTGCAGGGAGAGGAGGGAAACCAAACCCAAACCCAGCAGGGGAAGCCCAGCGGGAACCAGTTAGACGCGTGTCCTTAACACGACAAGATCACAGTCACCGTATTCACACCGGGAGATCCCCAGGGCTGGGGATTGCATTTCCAATTTTGTCGCAGGTGTGGTACAGTTACGACTGGCATAATTTTGGTTAGCTTCCAGTTCAGACCAGTAATGATCTGGTAAATGTCACATGCCACAGGCACGCGGGAGGACAAGGGGGGGTTGCAGGGAGGGATCGCCGGGGGCACGGGCTGGCCAGGAGGGCAGCCAGCCAGCCCAGGTCTGGGAGGAGCGGAGGCACTGGGAGCTTTGGGGGTGCATGGGGCCGGGCTGCTGCCGGACCGGTGAAGGTGAAGCTGACTCCGGTTCTGCGCCAGCCTTTAGCTGAGTTAGGGCTAGAAAACAATGTTTTGATTCAGTTGTAGATCAGACTTGATAGAAATGTTAGAGAATTGGTTTGGATTCAGTTCTGGTTGGAGGAAGAGCCCCCCCCATCAGCCCCCATTCAATCCCCTCCCCAGGCCTGCAGGTCTGTAAGCCAGGGTGCGAGGCACGGGGCCGCGGCCAGGCGCTGTGACACCACCCGAGGCTTCGCTCCCTTCCCGCAAGCCAGTGATCGGCATTACCCAAGCTGCTAAAAAAAAAAAAAAAAAAGGCAGAAAAACCTGGAAAAAGCAGAGGCAGGCTGTACCAAACCCTGCGCGACTGCAACAGCCACAGTCGTACCACCACGCACACTCCTCGTCCTGGTGCCCACAGCCACACGCTCCCGTGTCACACCCAGGGACACGATGAACAAGTCAGCTCAGGTTACTGGTCTGATGGAAAACTATTCTGCCCCAAAACACCCAGGCTGGCAGGYCCTGGAAAGGCGAAGGGGCTGCACTCACAGCGCTGAGGAGCTGGAGAGCCAGTGCCAGCCGCTTGCYGTGGGGTTTACGGTTTCCTGGCTAAAGGGGGGTATCGGCAAGACCAGGTGGCAGCCAGGAGCGATATCTGCAAACAATAACCCAGACCTGGGTGGGGGAAGAAGTTGCTGCTGTAGAGTCTGGCAGCTCCTGGACCTCGGGGGGGGGGCATGCAATAGCCAGGCTGGCGAGGCTCTTCCCCATGATAGCTGCATTCCTCTGTCTGCATTTAATTACACAGTACCCGAACCCTGCACCGAGCCAGTCTGCGACCCGAGAGCCCTCGGCACTCGCAGGCAGGACCTGCCGGATTTCAGKGATGGCCATAAAGCAGGAATAGAGGCTGCGGCCCTGGGGACCAGCTCCGAAAAGGCCGGCACACATCTGTGAATCAAGGAAACGGCCRACAGAGACACGGACGCTTCTGAGGCAGCAACAGCCCCATCACCGTGCTACCCTTCGTCCTGGGTGAGGTCCGACGTCAACACCCATGCGCGCTATCGCTCAGACAGCAAGGATTGTGATAAGAAAGGGGGGAAACAGTGAACGGGAAGCACAGGCAGAGGCGTGGGCACAGCCAGATACCATAAGCTGATTAAATCTGCTCTGTGCTCCTGTTCTGTAAGCGGTCTCGTATCTGGGACCGTGCCATCGGCAGACAGGGGCAGAGGAGGTCCCCGCTGTCCCCCTGAGCTGCCCACCGATCCCTGCTGGCGCTGGGAGAAGAGCCATGACCTGGGTGGAAGAAGCACTCCGCCATCAGAGGCCCCTCTGCCTAAAACGCTGCATCTCCTCCCCTCCATCTGCCCGTTTCCAAGCGTGGCAGAAGCAACCGCTCTGCCCACAGTGCCCGCTGCCCGTGTCCCTCCAGCTGCGGGGAACGGCTGCCACCTCCCAGGGACCGGCAGCAGCCCCGACCCAGGCGGGCGAGAGGCCCGCGCACCCACGTCCTCGGTGGCACCGGGTGCCAGGACACACATGTAACCAAAGCTGCTGATGCTGCCTGGTCTCCAACCAGCGTCACAAGTGCCGGGGCCAACCGGTGCAACAGCAAAGCCAATTAAGGCTCCTCTGCTTGAGGAGGAGCCTGAGCCGCAGCTCAGCCCTGACCCTGGACCAAAGGCCCCATCGCCCGTGTCACACCCAGGGTGCGAGTGGGAGCAGGGCAGCCCCGCACCCACTGCCCGGCCACGCTCGGCAGGCGGCCGGGCCACCGCGTCCCCCCCCAGGATGCAAAAACAGGAGCTTCGCAGGAGGCGGATCACACAGAGATCCTACCAGGGTGCTAAGAAGCGCCCGTGGTGACCGAGTCAGAGGAGGACGGCTGCAGCGGCCGGGTGAGGAGGTGAATGCAAGGAGACCTGGGTGCTGAGCAGAACAAACTCAGCCTGGAGGAGCCGGACACCCAGCCCTCTGCAGCCACGCAGACAGGACCCCGGGTGCCGTTTGATCCCCTGCCCGTCGCTGCACTTGCACCCGCTCCCAGCTGCATGCGTGAGCTGCAGCCGCTGCCAGCGCAGGGGATCGGATGCCAGCACGGGGGATCTGGCAGCAGGGAGCCCACAGTGCTAGAGCAGGGCACCCTGTCCTTAAGCCACAAGGGAAAGGGGCTCAATAAAACATAAATAAATCAGAAGAGGAAGTGGAAATCCAACCATGGACACAGCGGGCAGAGCCAGACACCCGCTCCTCCTCTTGCTCCCCACACACAACCTCACTACACTGAACAGAGACACGAAGCTTAGCACCAGGAAAAAGGAAGGAATGGGTGTTTTTTTCAGGCTGATGTCTTCTTATCCTTCCCAAGCAGACCYAGGGGCAATCAGGGCATAACAAAGCCAATTAATACTCTTCTACCTGGGAAGGAGCCTGACCCACCGCTCGGCCCAGCCAGACATGAGACTCTGCAAACTCTGAAATGTCTCCCTGGTAGCCTGCTGGGTTCCAGCCACGGTGGAGGTACCTGCTGCCCTCCCTGGCTTCTCCCAAAGTGCCAGCACCTGCGGCCCCGGAGGCCGAGTGCCAGCCCTCACCCGGAGACACTCCAAATCGCCTTCTTCAGCCTGTAAATCTCCCCCTCCGATCAGCCATGGCACKGCTCCAGCTGTTAGAGGGCTGGGCTGGCACGGCCATCCCTGCTGGCACCCACCGCGGCTGTCCCTGGAAGCACGGCAGAGCTCACGGCACTGTGAGAGCTGCAAACTACGCCGGGCRTGCCGYGAGAAAGCCTGCTCTGGGYCCCTACGAAACAGGAGTGGAGTCAYAGCACATGGGAGAGGTGATCCACAYGCTACCCATGAACTGCCCCGTTCCCTGGGGATTGAGGGGATGCAAAATAAACGGCTTCCTTGTCAAGCCCCTGAGTACGGTACGGGTTCTGATCAGCTCCTGCCACATTGAAGGCAGCTGTATCCCCAACAGTTTCCTGAGYTCCCGCCCTGCTCGCTGTCCTGGATCACGTTCCTTCCCCCGGGACAAACTCCGGGTCTGCCAGGGTCGGCAGGACACCATGCACAGCAAACCCTCTCTGCAGCCCCCACCGCATCCTGCCCCACCAGCCACAACGGCCCCAGAGCAGCCCCAGCCCAGGAAAACGGTCCCRAAATGCCCGCATCCCACCAGCCCAAAGCTGTCCGTGTTTCACAGCAGCCTCCCTCTCCCTCCTGCCAGTGACCCACCACCCCAGGCTCCTGCTCCCTGTCTGGCTGTGACAAGCAGCGAGTGGGGCACGTGCCCACGTAGGAAAGGTCCTGGGCAGGGCAGAGAGGTGCCCGGAGTGCCCCGGCCAGGACAGAGGCACAGAGCTGGGAAAACCTAGCTCCTGCTGTCTTGTCTCCGGGCCATCTAGCTCRCCTCGGCTGTTGGGAACACCTCTCCCAACGGTGGTCTTACAGGCWGGAGCAACATCCTCAGGGTTGCTCTGACTCACACCGTGCCCCTGGAGTAGCACTTTGAATCCGAGGAGACTACGACTGAAGGCAGCATAAATTAGCACYGAACTTGCCTGAACTCCACCAATTTATACTCGCTGCAGATGCAGGCCAGCCAGCAAACGGGTACCGCACTAGAATAACAAAAGCCTCAGAATATCACAGGCAAGAGGTGAGAGCACGCTGGAGTCAGGAGACGACACCTCCCCAGAGCGGCTCCCTGAAGAAGGCATGCCCAGCGGCCATTTTGCAAAGGGAATTATCTGACCGTTGCACCAAAAGTGAGTGGGAACATGGTAACTGCTCATCGCAGCACGTTTGTTTACAGCTGAGCTTCCTCTGAGTCATGTGAGTGCCAAGCCGGCAGGAGACGGCTGTTTGTACTTGTGCAACTCGCCAAACGGTGGCAAAGTTCTGCAAAACGCCTTTTGAAAGAAAAGTTAAACTTTTGTCATCCGTTCCCAGCTCTTTTGCGACACGCGCGGAGGTGGTGGAAGCGGATCCCGCCCGTCCCAGAGGGCCACTGTCAAACCGTATTAGTAAACAAAACCCAGAGCACGTTACACATGCAACAACATCCACCGCCAACGGTGCTGCCGTCAGCAGAGTGTGGTATTAAACGGACGCAGCGGAGGGGAACACCGGCTCGGCTTTCCACCCGTCCCCGCACACCCACCCACCCACCCACCCACTCGCTCCTTGGCCACGCACGGCTTGGCTTTGAATGCCCCTCGGCCTCCGATATAGCATCTCAAAACCCTGTGACTGCACGGCGATGAACTGCCTCCGTGCCCGATCCATCCGACAGCCGTCACGTTACAGAACGACCCCCGAATAACGTCTCGGAGGCCTGCCAGCGGCGCTCGCACCCCCCCGGGCTGCGCCGCGTGCCGAAGCAGAGGTGCCCTAGCCGTAGGGATGAATACACACTGAACCTCCTGCTCTCCAGCCTGACTCAGACCTCCTCCTGCATCACAAAATAAGACACTTCAATTATAAAGGTGCCATTAGCATCAAATCCACCAGCTCCAGACTAGAGAGCTGCTGGGGCTGCAGAAGAAAAGGAAAAAAAAAAAAAAAAATCCTATTTAGAAAGAGCTTTGCTTGCTATAGCCGCCGCACTCCCCCCTTTGCTCCCTGCGCTCTAGCTCCGGGGATCTCTGGAGGAGCAGAGCACCCAGAAAGGCTGCCGGGGGGGGGCTCCCCACCCGCCATCCAGCCCCACGCGTGACGTTAACCCCTGTTGATGTCACGGAGTATCCTGCCCGCGAGCAAGAGGAAAAGGMGTCTGGAGCCAGAAAAGCTTTGACCTACAAAGTCTCCTCTCCCACGGCTGCCTGAGGACTCAAACTCTCCGAGGCAGGGACGTGGGGAAGGCCGGGATGGGGTTTTTCAGCCCACGGCCACGCGGGAGGGTTGGGGCCGGGGGGGGGGGGGGCGCGGGGAGGAGCGTTGCCCGGAGCCGGCCGGCTGGGCGCCCCCGGCCCTTCCGCGGTCCGGAGTGGGGCCCGGGCGGGCTGCGGGCCCTCGCTCTGCACCCACCCGCGCACCGGGGCTCCCTGTTTCCCCACCCCCCGCATCCCGCGTGGGGCCCACGCTAGCCGAGCGCTCGGGGCGGGCGGGCAGCACACCCCACGCGAACACCCCAGGGCCCTGCCCCGCCGCGGGGGCAGAGCGCGGCCCACGCCACGCGCCGGCCGCCACGCTCCCCACGCCCACGCGCGGGCGGGAGGTGGGGGGGGGAGGGCGGAAACAGCAGCGTGCCCCGCAGGGCCGGGCCGGGCGCGCCCCACGCTCACCGCGCTGCCAAACCCACCCGGCTGCCCCCCACGCGGGGGACCCGCCGCGAGCTCTCGGGGGTGGCGGGGGCCGGGGCCGGTACCGGGGCGGCGGCCTCACCTCGAACTGCCAGTGGGCCGCCTGCAGCAGCTGCTTGGCCTGGTCGGCGGCGCAGCCGGCCGCCAGCACGAACTGGTTGATCATCACCTGGTGCTTGAGCTCGTCCATGGCCCCGGCCCCCCGCCGCCGCCGCGCCCAGCCCGCCGCGCCGCGCCGCCCCCCGCCCTCACGGCACCGCCACCATGGCGGAGCCGGCGCGGCTCACGCCAATGTTTACTGGGCACTGACTCACGGCGCCCGGCGAGCCCCGCCGACGGCCGCCAGGGGCGGGGCGGGGAGGGGCGGGGCGCGGGGGGCCGCTGGGAGGTGTAGTTCCCGCCCGCCCCGCCGCCGCGCCTCCCCAGCTCCGCCCGGACTACAACTCCCGGCAACCCCCGCTTTGTTTGCGGAGCGGCCGCCGGGCGCCGGCGCGCCTTGAGTGACGCGCCAGGCCGGCCAACCGCCGCCCGCGGCTTGGTAGTACCTGACCGTATATGGTCAACAACGCCGCTGCCCCCAATCAGAGGGCGGCGGGGGCGGGACGGGGCTGGGGCGGGGCGGATCACGTGGGCGGGGGGGGCGCGGGCGGTGTTTACAGTCGGCCGCGTGCGGTTTCCTGTTGACGTGCGGGGAGCGGCCGCGGCGCGCGGGGCGGGGGCGCGGTAACGGCCGCGGCGGGGCCGCCGCTGCCCTTTGGCCCCGGCGGGCGGTGGCGCCCGGCCCGCGGGTAATGTTTAACCGGGCGGCGGCGGGGGGGGTCCCCTGCAGGCCCTGCGCTGCCCCCAGGCCTSCGAGGGCCTGTCGGGGGCCCCTCGGTTCGCAACTGCCTTAGGCCGGAGCTGCCGCCGCCGCCTCGCAACGCCGGGGCCGGAGGTGAGGGGGGGACGGCGGCCCCTCGGCCCCRGGGCCTGGCCCAGGGCTCCCCGGCAGCACTAGTAAAGGATTGGGGGCTGCCTGGTCCCCCTCTCAGGCCTGCTCCTGTCGCTGCCTGGGCCGCAGCCCGTCCCCTCGCCCCACTGACATGGCTGCCGAGGTGTAAAAGGAGAGCAGGCAGCGGGGGAAAGTTCTAGAAGGTGCCGGGGGCTCCCAGTGGCATGAAAGGATCCTTTGAGAGCGGGGCATTGCCGTAGTGGATGAAAGCACGCAGCCAGGCAGGCGCTGCCGGGCCGRGCCGTGCCGCAGCGCCYGGGGGGGACACAATGGTGTTGCTAAGTACCAGGAAACGATAAGCAGGCACGGACACGCGGTTGGGTGGCCGGGAGGTAATAAAGCAAGGGAAAAACGGGGTGAGGCGAAGGGAACCGCTGGCTCCGCAGGGATTGCAAAGGCCCCCAGCCTCCTCCACCTTTCCTGAGCGATTCTGGGCTCTTTTCCTGCAATTTGTGTTGGGGCTTAGCCTTGCCACGAGCGGTTTGTTCGCCAACACCCCTGACCCTGGCCGGCGTTTCACGTATGGCTGCAGATATTTCTGAGCCATGAGGATTAATGGCTGAAGCTCGGGCAGGCCACGCATTTGACCTGAGGGGTTTGCGACCTCCGCTGCTCRAACACAAATTGCCCCAGTATTGTCCAAATCTGACCAGCTGGTAATTGTCTTCCACGTCTCCTTTAGTAACCATGGAAAGTAATCCCGACTTTGGAGGATGCCGGGGCCAAGAGATCCCTCCTCCTTGTATGTATGTCACTGCCCAAATCGGAGTGAGAGCGCAGCTGTACGATGGTGGCAGTGGGACGCGTCAAGAGRTGGCCGGTACTTTTTTACAGGGTTGAGACAACCCCAAGAGGGAAGCGGGAAGAAGAGATCTGTAGCCAGCAAGGTGTAAATACAGCTGGGAAAACAAATCTCCGGAAGGATTATTTTAATCRGAGAGAACCAGACATTTTTAGAAACCTTGCAGTCGGATTTTTGAAGGGGGAAGGGTTGGCCCCAGCCCAGCAGGGCTTTCGGGGAGGGTTGCGAGCCTTTGGAGCAGGGCAGTGTTTAGGGAGGCAAAGTTCATGGGCTCACCACTCCTTCTGSTGAGGAATAACTCTGCATGTAGTCTCCAGGGCTCCTGAACCTTGTTGTTTTACACGTACCTGACAAACAAAGTGAGTGACAGCACCGGGGAGGAGAAAACTGAGACAAAGCATCTTGCTTCACTGGGTAATAAACCCCTGAGCAGCTGGACTTTGGATGAGCTGCTCCGGTGAGTGGAAGGTTTGCAGGCAAACATACTTCCTTGTTTACACGGGCGTGCTCGTAGCTGCCTCCCCGGCAGAGGCGTCCAAGGAGACTCCTGAAGGGCAGGTCATGGTAGCTGGAGAAAGGTGTGTGAAACGTGTCCAGAACTTTTTTCATCCACATTTTGCAGGAAGGAGCAATATAGTGGATGCCAGCTGGGTCTGGGACATAGTGACATGACTTGCGGTGACAGTGAACGTGCAAATGAGCAGTAGGGAGCCCTGAGAGCCGGCAGAGGAGGTGGGATCACAGCCGAAGGATCCCTTCTCTRTCCTGCTGCTCCTCTCCAGGTTGTGCTGGAGAATGGCTCCAGGCTCGCCTTTTCCTGGATGGATTTTGYCCAGCAGGAAAGACGGCTGAGCTGGAAGGCCGGACAGGAGCCGAGGCCTCCTCACCACCCCTGGGGCTCTGCCGGGTCCTGGGCGCAGGAGCCCTGGCCCGTTTTCGCCCTGGTCCTCCCCAGCTTGGCTGCTCTCACTCCGCACAATGATGGCACCTGGGGTTTCAGGCTCCCTTGTACCTCGTGGGAGTGTTTTCATCCCTTTGGGGRATGTCAGGGAGGGCTTCCCGCCTTYGTGGCCTTCCTCCCTTTCCATCCTCAGCACGGTGCAGGGCCCAGCGCTGGCAGCATCACTCTGGGGGGAAATAACGGGCTCAGGAGCCCGGAGGCGAAGGGTGAAGGTGCAAAACCCACGCCTGGTGGCACCACCAGGGTTTGTGGGGCTATCGCCGTTTCTTGCAGACACCACGGTGCCGCAGGCTGGGGGGCTGCTGGGGGGCTGCTGCTCCTCTGGCCCACGGGATGTGGCTGTGGGGCTCCCTGCCCCRCTGCTGGCAGCAGCTCCGTCCCCGAAGTCACCCACTCTTCTTCCCCCGTGCTGCTGGCAGTGGCTCCTGCGAGGGACGGAGGAGGCGAGTGGTGCAATATCCTGCCTTTGTGTGTGCCAGTGCCCGCGTCCCCCGGGCCGGGCGGGGGTAAAGGCACCGCCGTCCGCTGGAGGTGCTGCCCTTCAGCTCCGCTCACGCTGGGCCCTGGGGTTTGGAGCGGAAGGGCTGAGCCTGTCCCTGGCACGCCGCTGCTATTGTAGTTGTCTGTCACATACGTCTCACCGAGCAGGGCCCTGGGGGAGATATTCTCCAGCAAAGGCCCCTGCCCTCCCAGATGACAATAACTCCCCCAAGGACCCGACCGCTTCCTCCGAGCTCCGGAGAGCTGTGCGGCCCGGGAGGGACCTTCCCGCTGGTGGAGGTTTTGCACGAACAAAAACCTCCCGCAGCGGCCGCTTCCCCGGGCGGCCCCGGTGCTCGGCAGTGCCAGCGCCCCGCTGCTTGCCGGGCCGCCGGCTCTCCCTTTGGCTTCCCTGCTTAACCCATACGGCGCCGGGCTCCCAGTGAGCAGCACAGGCAACTGCAGAAGGAAGGTGGCTGGTTCTGTCCCCAAAAAAGCTCAGGGGACAGCTTTGGGGCGGTTGCCTGCCAAGAGGGGACGGAGGCTGGGCACCTCCTCGGGCTGGGGAAGGGCAGGATGCTCTTGGTGCTCAGGGTGCGGGAGGGGAGGGAGAGGGACCTTTGTCTTCTGTCCCTGTGCAAATTCCCCTCCTTGCCCTGTTGCAAACATGGCTCCGCTTTGTCCCCGTGCTTGTGGCCAGCTGGCTGCCAGTTGGCAACCGGTTCCCAGCACAGCACGGGGAGACGGAGCCGCTGAGCCTTGCTCCGGGGCAGCGCACACGGGCCGGGCGTTGCTTTGCCGCCCAGCAGACTCCATTCCTCCCTCTCTGTGCAATTTCTGTCATGAGAAACTCTTGCACGGAGAGGCTGGTTGAGCAAGAGGCACCGTCGCTCCGGGTACCGGCAGGATCCTGGGGGACACAGCGGGCAGCGCCCGGGTACGGTTATTGCCAAGGCAGAGCCCAGGTGCAGGGTACCCGGCTCTAGTGGTTTGCTGGTAGGACGACACGGCTGTGGCTAGTTCCCTGGCTTTTCCCTGTGCTTCCCAGCCCTGTCGCACCACAGGACGCAGCAAAGCAAGGTCTGGTCCTTCTCTGTCCTCACCCCCAGCACCCCGTTCCCCCCGCAGCCCGTGCCTCGTACAGCCCCGCTGGCGCAGAGCTGCTGTGCTCCGGGTGGCCACAACAACTACAAGGGTAATAACTAGCCGGAAGCACGTTTCCCCGCGGGTTTGTTTGCTTATTCCCACCGGGCGTGTTTTAATTTGTGTTTACGGCCAGCAAATTCCACCCACCGCCCACTCACTATCACAAAATTCTCCCATACCGGCAGGCTTGGCTCTCTGCCGTGTCCTGTCTCCCTGCACCCCAGCCCTCTTCCCGTGCTGGTCTCCCGCTTCCGAGGCCAACTTAAGAGATATCTCATGTGCCACCTCAGCTCCTTCATGTCTCTTGGGGATCCCCAACTCCACTGCTGGGAATTTGGGTCCCCGGTTCCTTTGCAGCGTGGGCCTGTCCGTAGCGTGTGTGCAGGAAGGTGCCTCCCTTAACAAGCCGAGCCTGGGAGCCTCTTCCCTGCACCGTTGCAAGACCTCGGTGCCAGAGGGGACAGGGCTCAGTGTTGGGACATTGATGGGGACTGTTTCGTGCCTCTTCCTCCACGCCATCCTCCTGGCTGTTGCGTTATGCATGCAAGACAGCCTTCAGTCATTCCCTGCTCTCATGTGCTCTCATATCCGAACCTCAGACACCTCCGTTCACTTTCCCGCACGGATTATCTGTGAGAGGAGGAACCTGGGAGAGGTTTCCCCATGTGCAGGCCACACAGCCCTGCGGCTGGGGAGGCCGATCATCTTCCTCTGCTGGTGGCGAGCCTCAGCCAGGAGCGGGCACCACCTCTGAACTGGCCCAGATAACGAACCCCTGCGCCAAACTTCCCAGGAGGTGCATGGCTACCCCAGCTGGCCCACACGGTCTGCAGGCTCCCCGCACGCCCCCATCCCAGCATGGACCAGCCGTGCCAGGGGGGAAGCGCCGCCGGCACCATGTCCTGGCCCTCAGCAGCCAGTGGGAAAGGAGGCTGGTGGGGCTGATTGTGGTGTTGCTGCACAAAGCTCTTCTGCAAAACAACTACCAGCAGGTTAATCATTCCCTGGGCTGAGCAAAACAGCCTGCTGGGGCTGAGCTGCTCCGGCCGGGCACCCTCAGCGTAATTCCTTCTCCCCGCTTGGCCATTGCACCTTTTGCAAGGTGCATCCCTGTGCACGCTGTGTCCCTGAGCATCCTCCCTGGGCATCCTCCCTGTGCATCCCTGTGCCGGCTGTGACCCGGGCACCCCCCTGGGCA
>JASVER010000008.1:2195510-2252644 GCA_030449065.1 Oceanodroma leucorhoa
GCGGACTCGTTCTCCCGGCGTGCCCCGCGCCGCCGCCGCCGCCGCCGCCGTGGGTGCGGGCCGCTCGCCGCCGCGCTGCTCTGCGTCCCCCGGCCCGCCCTGCCCGCGGCCGCCATGGGCTCCCTGCTCAGCCGGCGCATCGCGGGCGTGGAGGACATCGACATCCAGGCCAACTCGGCCTACCGCTACCCGCCCAAGTCCGGTGAGGGCCGCCGGGCCGCTCCCCTCAGCGCCGGGGACGGGGGAGGGGGACGGGCCTTCGCCGGGCCCGCTGCCCCTCAGGCCGCCCCGAGGGGAACGTAGCGGCGGGCGGTCCCGGGGCGGCCGGGCCGCGGGGTCCCCAGGGGAAGGGGCTGCGGGAGTGCCCGTCACCGGCCGGGGCSGAGCGGGGCCCGGGGCTGGCCCTGGCTCTGCTCGGGGCCCTGCCCGCCCGGCTCGGGGCCGCCCTGGTGGGGAGCGCCGGTGGATGTATCTTCTCGGGCTAMACCTGCGGGATAAGGCCGTCTCGGYGCCCTGTTTGGYTGAAGTGTAAGGATGCAGGAGGGSCCTGAATYTARCGCTTAAGTAGCCTGCCTGYCCCGCTGTCAGTGTCSGCGGCCACCCGGCTCACTTGCTGCCCTTTGGTCCTGGGGGATCGTGGTAGGGGAGCAAGGCTTTGCTTCTCCGCTCTGGAAGCGTGACTGCAGCAAGTCGTCAGTCTGCGGCAAGTGGGGCATCTCCAGCTGGTAAAGAGGAAGCGACGGCGGAGTTCGGTGGCGATGCAGAAGGAAAATTGCATCTGGTGGAATATRGGATGGAAAAGTTCCCATATGACAACCTTCTTTAACTCCTTAAAATGGCAGTGGTTCTCAGCTAGGAGCCGTTGGACTGATATGGCCTACATGGGTGTTTGTTTTCCAAAGGGAGACATTCTGAAAATTTAGAGAGTTGTCAGCAGTGCTACTTTTGTGAGGTTGGGATGAGCCCGTGACTCACCTTGTCTTAGGCTGGCTTTTGAGATTGGCCTGGTTTAACTTGTTGAAAGTTTTCTTTATTCTTCTCACAAAACAAGTCATCAGGGAAATACAGGTGCTCTTTTCTCCTACAGTATCTATTTGCTTACAGATTTTTCRAAGTTTCTGTTCTGCTAGGGCTTTTCCAGGCAGGCTAAAGAATTTGCAGAGCAGCAGTTTGGGTTCCCTCACTCTCGGGTACAGATGCAGCATAGCCTTTTCGTTCAGAGGCTCGAGTTCTGTGTGTGTCCGGTGACTTGCTGGCTGTGACATCCTCAGGGCTGTGTGGTGGAGGGAGCTAGGACCCACCATTTTGTTTGGAGAGGGTGCAAGATCTTCTCGGATAGTGTCCTGCCATCGTTACACCTTGTCTTGTTGCAGGTTGGCCTTCAGCAAGAATGGTGGTGTGGCGGAGRTGGAAGGGGGAAACCTGCCCAGAAAAAATCTTCAGCTGTGTTGGCTCTCTTAGAAAATCTAAGCTGCTTTTTTAGGGGGGTTGGAACTAGTGTCGTCGGCTGCTAGGAAAGGCAACTGTCACTGCTGGGTTACAGCAGGACTCTGCGTGTCCCTTGGGTGGCCGGGGGGCTTTCCCAGTATGGGAGGCTGGGTGGGCGTGAGCTGCCTGCTAAGCTGTAGCTGTGGTACCAGGGGCCCTGCTGGCAATTTTCTTACAGCCTAGAAGTTGTACCTGATTTCTCTTGACACTTAGACAGGATTTTAGATATGGACTGGATTAATTGTAACTGCCATATGCAATGAACATTAAACTGCTTCTTTCAAATCATCATCCCGTTGTTTCTGTACTGTTGTAATTACCCGGACTAGAATTTAACTGTGTGTTGGGTTTTAGCCAATGTGCTTGCCAAGGTAACCCCGTCACGCACGTGAGGTTGGGTTTGTATGTTCACGTGCACCTTGGAAGGGGTCTGTTGGCCTAGATGCTGCCAAAGAGCATTCCACGTGTGGTACCTCCCTTGTAAAACTGCACAGCTAACGCTTTCAAGCAGCTAATTAAAGAAAAATATTGGTATTTCCTTTAAAGGCTTTGGATACAATTAGATGGTTGTTAATTAATTTTCTTTTGCACTTGCATGTGCTCTTTCTGAAAGCATACTGGCTTTAGGCTAGGCCTTTCTCTTCACCTTCTTCAGGTTTATCTAGCAAGGATCCTCTTGACTTCAGGAAGGGAGAAGACCTGTTGAAGCTCAAGATCATTCTAGGCAGAAGAAGAGGTCATGAACACTTCTGAGGTGGAGATTCAAGGAAGGTTACTAAATACCAGAATAGTAAGGGCTGGTAGGATGGCAAACCCCCCTCCCTTYTTCAGGTGGAGCGTGTTCAGAAGGGCACTGTCCCTTCTGGTCCTACAGTCAATCCTAAGTGTGTTTGTCTTGGGACTGGAAAGATTGGCTATGACTGGTACAAAACCTGACAGTGAAGACGACTGGAAGGGGTTGTRTCTGGTTTTATTTGATTTCAGGAAGTGAGCTGGAAGTGGTACAAAATGTTCTCAGGGTCAATGGTTGCTAATTATTTCTAACTTGATACTGTCGCTGTGAGCCCTGTACTGCTGCTGACTGCCTGACTGGAAGAAGCCAGTTTTTGGTCGGCTGTGTTAGATGTTTGAATGTGCGCACGGGAGTGTTAGCCTGACACGCAGGCAGTCTCCTGGCTGCTCAGAGATGACCCCTGAAAGGCTGGAAGCTGTGGTGAAAGAGTGTTACCTGAGGTTACCCATCGGCTGGAGTCTTGTGCAGCACCGAGGGCTGTCTGTCACCTTTTATGTTCTTTCCCTCCAAGTCTCTAGTTTAAGCAGATCTTGACTTACTGTGAGTGTCTGGGCAAGCTGCTGCGGCTCTGGTCAGCTGCCGTCCATGGTCGGCATCGGTTTGAAGGATACGGGTTTGCATTCTGGAGCAAATACACCACCTCACAAGAAGGACATTGTGCGAGGAAATAAACACAAAATACAGGTATCCTGACTGTAATTTAAGCGGTATGTCAGCCTGCCTGTGAAAAGGAACAYGGTTACTTTACCAGGTCATACCAAGTGACGGCACCTTGTTGAGTCACAGCTGGTTGCAAATGAAGTGGTGAATATTCMGTTCTCGTTTATTGACTTTTGATGTGGTTATTGCTGGGTCAGTCGCGTGCTCTGTGGAGAATTGAGCAGGTTGTTGTGGAATCCACCTTGGTCCTTATGAGGCAGAGTCCCTAATGCGGCGTCCGCAGATTTGTTTCAGCTAAAAATGGTCTGCAAATGCCCTGCTTATTCCTCCAAGGCTCTGGGTGTGGATCATCTGCATTTCTCCTCCTGCATCTGGGGGGCTGAGGCTGCTGAAATGCTGTAAGGTGACACCTGATTCCCTTCTCTAATCCCTCTTCACTGGTACCTTTTAACCTTTCTCGCTTGTTTTATGGAGACTGTTGCTGGCATTGCAGATGCCTGACCAGTTGTAAGGGGGTTGGAGGAGGGCCCAGTTTGTACAGAAGAATTAGTGCCCCCRTGAAACGGGCTAAAAATGGGTAATCGCAAGGAACAGTCATGATCTTTGCTGTGCATCTGTGCTTGAAGCAGTAAAACGATCCGTGTTCTTGCATGCAGTCTCATGATGCACCTATTGCTTTAGCAACCAGTGAGCAATGCACCAGCGTTTTCCGCAGCTCCTTCGTCAGCTCATCTCTTGTTCCAGGAGCTCATCTGCAGTGTGGAGCAGGGCAGGGAGCACATGCCCTCGAGATGGCTTTTCTCCTCTGGAGTAGGCTCTTGAAAGAGAATTCCCTGGACATTTTTGGGAGGAAAAAAAGGAGGCAGATTACTCCTCTCTGAAGCTGAACTGCTTTGTTGTTTGGGAACGATGCTTAAAAGAAAGAGCAATTTTGAATAGGAGAAGGGTACCCGGAGTTGTACCCAGTCCATCACCTTGTTCTCAGCTCATAAGCCATGTGTACCGTGACAGCGTCAAGACAGAAATAGGCTCCTGTGTTTCACACATAGCTTTCGTGCCTCGCCCGCTCCGCAAAGCACAGTGGAGCGGTTGTCTCCGATCCTCCTGCTGTGGTGCTGTAGGGGTTTCAGCCCAGCCCTGCTGGTGACGGCCACCACCACCTGCCGYTGACCGGAGCGTTCCCTTCCTGCCTTCTCCCCAGCTACTCACGAGCACCAGACTGCAGCGCTCRTGGGCCAAAAGCAGTTGGTTTTGCCACTTGTTTGTTGCTGGATTATATTTAACCCAGCTCAGAGCCACATTCCCGTTTGCTACGTGATCACTTTTGGTGGCCCAACAGGGATGGGCGATAAGGAAGGCGAGATGGCCTCATCCAGCCGTGGTGCTGGCTCAGGCTGTATTTAGGACTGTGCTGTCAGTCCGTCCCTCGGCATGCCGCGCTGGTGAGTGTCTGGCTGAGTAATTAAAAAGGACTCAATTTCTATCACTTCACTGTTAATTCTAGTAATGGTGAGAAGCCTAAATGGATGTCTGATTGCCTTCTGTTAATGAACGTTGTACGGTACAGCCCTCGTTCTGATGGGGCTACAGTTGTGTTGTCGACTCTGTGCTCCTGGCCGTTGTAGGGTGTTGTGTCCCCTGCCAGCGTGTCACTCGTGCATCACATCCATGTGTTGGGTTTGCCTGGTCACGGGATTAGGATGCTGGGATAGTGTTAGGGAGAAGTAATTATGGCTAGAGCAGTCTGGTGCTTAGTGCTGGTGCATTTATGATAATAAAACCCCACCACCATGTTGGACTAMATGTTAAGTAGTTTGGTGTCATTTGATGCCTTGGAGAAGCCTTGGGTTCCAGTTTGGTTTTGTGTGGGCCAAACTAATGAGTCAGACTTGGCCATTCTGGGTGTCCCAGTGGTGTTTTTCCAGCCATTGTAAAGTTTTCCACCACAAGAATTTCTCTTAAAACCACGGCTTGTACTTCATCTACCTTAGCAGTGTCACCCGTTTGTGTTGTCTTTTATCTAATGGTCTCCTATGTTTTGTGCTGATTTACTCTGGGGAGGTAAAGCCACAGTGTTTCTTTGCTCTGGCATTTCTCTCATATTCTGTCCTTGTTTATTTGTCTATMATTCTTTCCTTGTAAGTGTGTCACTATTTTCCTGGAGGATTTCTGTTTGTAGCAGGTCTGTGGAGGGTTAATCCGAAGATTTTTTTGCTTTTCTTTTTTTTTCCTGCCAAAGAGGATGGTGCTTAGCATCCTCCTTGTGTCCATAGCTACAGAGCTCTGTGTAAAGCTGGCCTTGCAACACCTGCGTAAGGCAGGTCAAAGTGGTTTTATAGGCTGGGGGGGACATGTGGGAACAGGGTTCAAGAGGCATGGTAGTCTGGCTAAAATCCTAAAGCTGTCTTTGTAATGGAGTTGGAAATAGAACCTAGAGGTGGAGCTGCAGCAGGATTTTAATGCATAGAAAGTACATACAAGCCTTTCAGAGACACTAAAAATCCTATCAGTCTTGTGCTAGATGTGTGGACATCCCGGTGACGGAAGAGAGGATACCTCATTTTTTCCTTCTTGAAGTTTCTTTGTCCTTTTAGTCCTTGGTGTGACATTTACAGAAGTGCTTTCTTAAAGCATTTTGTCTCCAACTTGGGCAAACTCTGAGTTGCTTGTGACAGTGGTGGAGAGGAATAATGCATAACTTTGGTCTTACCTTGAGAGCTCTGAACTTAATGCGTTGTTGTCGCAACTGGTTTCTGAAGGCTTACAATAGAATATCTTTTTTTAGCTGCTAAAAACAGTGTTATAAATTTGTGAAGACAGTTTGCTGCCATCCTTGTTTGTTAGTTTTGCTGTTGAGACCTTGTGTACGTGGCGACTTTTGTATCTGTAGCAGCACTGGCAGAGCCCAGGGGTGTTCTGCTCACCAGTGTATTCCCCTCTGAGCTCCTCAAAGTGATTGTCCTCGTGCTTTTTGTGACTGGCACTGACAACGTTTCTTGTTTGCTTGTGAAGGAAGTACCTCTGGGGAAAAAAAAAAMCCTCCTTCACGTTGCAGGAGGTGACTTAGCAGGAAGATGAAGGGAGCCTTCAGTCTGAACGTGGAATTGAAGCTGTGGTTTCCAGTTAGATAAGTGCTGCTGTGTTGCAGGGGGTAGTGTGTATTTGTGAGAAATCTTAACAGTTTGTTAGAGATCCCAAAAGTAGTTCTTAGTGGAGCAAAGACAGTGTGGCAGGTGCCTTGAACATGCTAGTTATGTGTCCCAGTGTCATTCCAGTTGTACGAGAAAGACCTTTTCATCCCGAGGTGCTGGAGAGGCTGCCTGGCGATGCTCTCCTGGGCAGCTGGCTGCCCGCAGGCGCAGGGTCTCAGGGGTGGCGAGCGCTCCTCGCCTGCTGGGGCTCTGCGTCCTCTGCGTGTGGGATGCAGAACTTCTTCCGCAAAAAAGCTCTGCTCTGAATTTGTGGAATACAGGTTTACTGAGGTGAGTCGAGCCCCAGGATCTCGTTCACGGGGTACAAGGGAGCTGCCTGACTCTGATCCCAGATAATCAGCTGCTGCGGTACTGAGACATCCTGCACGRGTGTTGTCTTCACACTTAATCAGATAAAATGCTCCGAAACACAATCCTACTTGRGCCATGTAAAATGTGAAATCTATTCCTGAACCCCAGAGTTCGTCATGCTTTTCTGAACCTTAGTATGAACATAAACCACYGCAGTGTATCTCGGGTGGACAGGCTGTATCAAGCTAGCTGTGCTTGGAGATTATATGCAGATTATATGCAGCTTTTTAATTTGTTGCTTCTGGGARGGGTGGGAAAAGGTTGCCTGTCGTTTGGAGCACCTACCTTTTGTTATGCTGATTCTGTAGGACAGATTCGAGGTAGATTCTGGACCTGTGCTGAAGTTGATTRTTGTATCTGGAAAGAAGGACGTGTTTCTATAATACAAACATCTGGATGCTTGTAAGCTGAGCTCAGCAATAGCTGAGCACTGCCGTCGTCATTAAAGCACTACCATCTGTGCGGAGTAAGAAGAGCCTTTCTTGAAGCATAAAGGAAAAAAGCCTTAATGGAGAAAACAGAGCCATTCATGAAAACCCTTCCATTTCAGAGTAAATCATGCTTGTTCCTAGCTAGAGGGACTGCAAATCCTTCCATAATGCCTCCATAACCATTCAGATGATTAGTCACTGCTTCTGCAATGATGCGTTTTAAAACAAATTTTATGCTGTCTATGCATYGCACTTAGCGAAGTGAATGTACGTTGGACTCGGTCCTTTCATCCCGCGCATTAAACCCCCCCACTCTGAAACTTCAAGGGAAATGGCTTGGGTGGAGCCTTTTATTTTAGTTCTGTCCTGACACTTATTTCTCTGAAGTTGTAACTCTGTGAAGTTCGTATTTGAGAGTGTTTTCCTGAAGTCTTTCTAGGAGGAAGCTACATTTATGGTGCTGTCATACATCTGAATCGATTCGGTTGACTTTGCAGTTAATCCAGTGCTCCAGAATCCCGGTGGCCTTGCACATGCTTTGTCTCCTGAAATTTGCACTGTAGTGCATCACCTTAAAGATGAATGAAACAAATTTGTGGTGAAGCTTTCAGAGCTGAAGTTCAGTTTAGTCAGTCCCAGGGTTTATCTCTTCCAGACATCCACGTTTCTGCATTTAGAACTGTCAATGTTATTAATCAAATTCAGCATCAAGGCATATAGTCTCTAGCACACACAGTTTTGTGTGGTGCTCGCCCTGGGATATGGGAGTGAAGGAGGGGAGGGAGGGCCAGCTCTGCCCCACAGGAGCCCCTCTGGCTGTGCAGGGCTTTGCAGTGGGAGGAAGCCTTATCCTCCTCTGAGCAGGYCGATGGGGTTCGTGGGACTGGACTTCACACTGGAAGGTGGAGAAAATAGGAAGAATTCATAAGCATTGAGCAATATTGGAAAGAGCTGACTCTTACTGCTCCCTGTCCCTTCTCTGGAAAACAAGTTAAAATGGAATTGTCTCCACTGTAATGATTTATTCTAGGTTGTTTCCACCCCTCATCCCCCCCGCTTCTACTGTTGGCAGTGACCGTCAGTAGTACAGGGAAGGAGTGAACTGGCCAGTATCTGCTATGTCTTGTGCTCTTTTATACTTGTGAATTAAAAACTGCACAGACCGGCTGTTCCCTGGGAAGCACTCATTTAGAGTTTTTTTTTATTCCCTTGTGGTTTTTTTTTCTAGGAAACTACTTTGCAAGTCACTTCTTTATGGGAGGCGAGAAGTTTGACACCCCACACCCCGAGGGCTACCTTTTTGGCGAGAACATGGATCTAAACTTCCTTGGGAATAGACCTGTTCAGGCAAGTTCCTATATGCTGTCTATTTTATCCTTTTGTTTTCTGCCTGTTCTGGAAAATCTTGTGTAGGGCTTGTAGAGGAGGATAGCACAGACCCAAGAGACCCTCGCTCCTTGGGGAGTGTCATTCCAGTCTGAGGTGCAAGGGCGTTCCCCCACCCCATGTCCCAGCTTGCCGGCTGCCATAGCTGTTCAGATGCAAGCAGAGTTTTTCTAAGAAGTATTCACCTTCTAGGGTTATTTTCACTTAGGGCAGAAGGAAGAAGTAGTGGGGGAAGAAGGACAGGGACTCAGGAGCACAGGATTTGGGACTAATTCTGATTGCTTGCCTGAGYGAGTGTAAAACATGCTGCAGAGAGGAGAAGGCTGGGAAGCAGATCTGCTTCAACACGTGCTGCTCTCTGTGTAAGCGAGTGGCCTGTCTGGGCGAAGGGCAGAGTTAAGACAGATCTTGATATTTGATTTTTGTTTGCTTTGTAACCTMGGTGGGCGGCTCAGAAAGTCTCTCCTTTAGTTTTCCCAGTTGGAACATGGAGGTATTTCTGGGCTCACAGGTGTYTTATGAGACTGTGAAAAGCTACCTGCTTGAGTGATTGGCTTGTTCCTTTGTTGTGAACAGGGAATAGCACTGTTGTGAGGGACAGATAGGAATTGTATGCAAGTGTTATGTTTTGGATTTCTCTTGCATCTCAGAACTGCTTAAAAAGAACCCAAAGGTAACAGAGTAGGAGCCATTTGGAGATGTTTTCAGAGTGCTGGAGAAGAAAGGGAAGAGAGCTGCTTGCTTTGCCAGCTGTTTTCCTAGTTGTTTGTGCAGCTTCAAAACATGAAAAAGAAAAATTGATGTCATGGTTCTCATCTTCAGAAAAGCTGTGACTATTAGTTAATTCACGCTTGTAGTGCTCGGAGGCAGTTCAGTATCACCCCTGTTTTGCAGATGGGGGAAACTGAGGCAAGATGACTTGATATTTGAATTCGTCCAGTGACAAGCTTTTCGAGTTGTCCTCGGGCTGTGTCATTGGTCTTCTCAGCACCACAGTTAGTTAACAGGACTCTGCAGGCTAGGACAAGGGAGGATCGGGAAAGCCCTTGTTCAAGCAGAAAGTGCAGATGAGCAACAGAATTAGGAAGGAGGGACTTTAGATGGAAATTGTTCTGGACGTAACAGTGCTATGCAGGCATGGGGATGCTCACCACGTACCCCATGCCATGTCTGCATACAGGGCCCATGCAGGACAGTGGTTAAAAGCTGACCGCTTCTCCTTTGCTCCGTGACTGGCAGCTGCACAGCGCTCCAACAAAAGCAGAAGACGCAGCTGTTAGCTAAATATCCCATGTGCCTATGGCTGTAGGGACTAACCTTGCAGAGTTAAATGGACTGCATGTCTCAGCCTGGGTTTCCTTGCAAACATCCCAGCACTGAATTTCATCATTTCTTCAGAGGGGAGTGGGTGAGAATGCTATTAACACAGTGGGACGTTTGCCAAATAGGTTTAAGAGAGGGAGGCTGTCGTGGTATATAGTTTGCCTATGTAAAGTTAATGCCCTTTGGCAGCTCTGATTAATCTTCAAGGAAGAAAAAYGCTTGAACACAGAGCAGCAAAACTGCTTTCTGGACATGGGCCAAGTTCTCGCTTTGGAGTAACTGAGGTCCTGACTGCTCTGTGTAGAGCAGTGCTACCAACCACAGCACCAAGCAGTCTGTTCAGCAGACTCCTCATTTCCAAGGAAACGTGTATATTGGTGGTCTGTGGTACTTCTGCTCCGCGTCAGTCACTCTACACCACTGCAGGGCACCTAGTAGATGTGTGTTTGAAGGGCTCTCATGGGGCTACGTGGCGGCACTGTGGCTGGATACGTTCAGAGTAACCTTCTGCCTGAAAGCCTGTCCCGTAGCTCTGTACCTTTGTGTTGTGCCATTGCTCTGACCTGGAGCACAGCTGTGTCTCCAGTCTGAGCACCTACCAAACTTGGCAGTTGTGCGAGTGGATGATTCGGCTTCAGACTTCGCCAGGCAGGTGGGAGATCCAGCAGGCAGGTCTGTAGCTGTACAGGTTGCGGTCGCCACAGTAAGCGGTTTCCTTTGCATTTCTTGCTGGAGATTCTGTGATCAGTAAGGAGAATTACAGTCTGAAGCATTATCATCCTTTAAAAGACAATCTGTGAGAGAAGGTCTCTTGACTGTAGAATAGAATGAGGCCCCCTATCCCTGTCTCTTTCTTTTCTTTTCCAGAACATTTGCCTCATTGTTTCAAAATAAAAAGAGCTTCCCCCAGTAATCCAGGGTATAGGCATGCTGATTAGCAGTCAAGTCACTGTTTGCATGCTGTAACACACATGAAAGAGCTGCATTTCTTCTGCTCAAGCTGGAGGTGGTTTCTTTAGTGGAAATAAAAGCTTGTGAGAGCAAGGCTTTCCAGACTGAGAATTCAGGGTGCAGAAAAAGAGCTTGTGAAAATGCCCTTTCTTAAAGTGCATACTCCCAATATGAGCTACTGCTGGGCCAGAGCAGGATTTTCACCCTGAAACATGCTTGATTTATCTGTAAATAGAATTCTCTATTACTGTTCCTTGTGGCTGTTGTACTGAGTACCCTTAAAGGTAGATGTTTCTTGGTTTGGGTAAATTGTATGCCAGGTAACATGCTGCTACCTTTTATAGTATAATAATAGGAGAATTATTTGCCTTTTTGTTCCAGTTTCCCTATGTAACTCCAGCTCCACACGAGCCAGTGAAGACACTGAGAAGTTTGGTGAATATCCGCAAAGACTCTCTCCGACTTGTGAGGTACTGTTATTACCCGAACCTTTCATTTTACTCAACCCAGCAATCTGTCATCCATAGCCAAACTGTATTTGATAAGRTTTTGGAGAAATAGCTGAATTCCAGATCCTTTGATATGTCCAGATGTTTCTGTGTTTCCTTGTGATCAGAACTTTCAGGTGGTTTATATGCTCCTTATCCCTAGGCTTGAGCAATCTGTGTTTCCAAACAGGACCAGCGATGTATCTGTCTCTACAGGACAGGCTAGAGTGGTAAACAAAACCATGAAATCATTAGCATGAACGGAAGATATTAGTCAGGTCAATAAGCCCTACAGACAGATTCCTTTTTGCATTCTTGTGCAAGGAGGAGCCAGAAAGTAGCTGATTCTGGTGCCAGTCATAGGCCAGGAAGACTGGTCTTGAGTGAAACTTCCTCAGATTTCTCCTGCTGCCTAGATAAAGTTTGGTCCTAGAGTTATGCGGTTGTTTAGATGGCTTGTGTCCCATGCATAGGGGAAGGAGGTCTGGATAATCATGGAGATCTGTTACCTTTCACTGCTCTGCACTGAGATCTAAACCAGTACTAGCTGGATTAAATACAGTGGCTAACACTTTGACCTGCGGCTGCCCTCTTTCAAACAGATGGCTGAAGTACAGGGGCCCGGCATACGGTGCTTTGTTTTGGTCTGAGCAACTGGGCAGATGTCCAGGCAGAGCATTGCTCAAAGGTCCTTGAGTCGCTCTGAATTCTGCGTTTCAGGCRCAGGGCTGGAGTGCTGGCAGGGGGCCAGCTTCAGCTCTCTGCCAAGGTGGTTCTGAGAGCATGGCGTAACGTGAGTAATTTGAGTCATAACCACACAAAACCCTCAGTTTGTTTTTATGTGAAAACCGAAGGTTGKTTTTTTTGTTTTGTTTTTTTAAATGAGCGATACCTGTGGTTTCAAAACTGATAGGACRAGAGGAAATGGCCTCAAGTTGCACCAGGGGAGGTTTAGATTGGATATTAGGAAAAATTTCTTCACTGAAAGGGTTGTCAGGCATTGGAACAGGCTGCCCAGGGAAGTGGTGAAGTCACCATCACTGGAGGCGTTCAAAAAACATGTGGATGTGGTACTTCAGGAGATGGTTTAGTGGGCATGGKTGCTGGGTTGACGGTTGGACTCGATGATCTTAAAGGTCTTTTCCAACCTTAATGATTCTGTAATTCTATGATTGAACAGGAAAAGAGGGAAGAACTTCTGAAAAAGTAACCATTGGTAAACTGTTTTGAATGCTGTCTGGCTTTTTCAGCTAAAGGGTGAAGTACTTCTCTAGGAAAAAGTCTTGCTTTCCTCCGACACTTGCTGTGGAAAGGGTATTTTGTTCTCCTTGCAGGCATCCATGTAATCAGTGTAACACCTCTCAGAAGCCAAATGGGAAGTGGCTTTTTCACCGGGAGAGGCCTTGCTGTGAATGGAGGAGTTGGTGGGGTTTAKTACGCACGGTTCTGTCATTCTGCTTTCTGTGGTTCACGTCCTGTCCCCCCAAGCAGAGTTGCAGCTCTGGACTATTTGCAAGGTAGTGTCCATGCACCTTGACAGTGTCTAGGTTTGCATCTGTCCARTTCCTGGTACTATCGGTTCTTTCTCTGCCTCATGAGCTTTCACAGGCTCTTGTGCCGCTGCTGCTGTGTCAGTGCTGACGACAACACCGCCAACATTACTCAATTTAATTTTGTGCTGATGTAGACCCAAAATGAGATTTTAATTACCAGTCCCCAAGGGCACATTCTGTTTCGTACTTTTCTACCGTTCTGGACTAGAGGCTTTTCCTTTCTCCCTCTTTGCACGTAAAGACACTTTGTGCCCTCTCCAGCTTGGCTTATTCGCAACCAGTGGTTGCGGCTTGCACATTCTTTCCAGAACTAGTCAAGTTTAATTTACCACCTCTTCCAYGAAATAAAATGATACTGAGCCGAGGTTCCGATGGTAAAGTCCTCACAAGCTTTATGTTTTTCCTTGTGTTTAATTGAAAATTCATTGTTCACCTGTGAAGAGGGTGTTGATCTATAATTTGAAGTGTAGGGCTTTATGGAGGATATATGAGGAAATGTCCACTCTGAGCTTCCTCCCCAGCTCTGACCAGACAAAATTCGGAGCTTTGCCAARTCCTCAATATTTACAGCAGCTTTGGAGAGAAGCAATAAACCTGTGGATATTGGTGTTGAAGTTCTGAGTCTTCGACACCTTGTGTGAGTGCTTGATTTCTAGCAGGATGAAACTCTGCGACRCTCAGAGGAGGGTAGCATGAGTTTTGCTGTTAACCACTAACAGAAAAAGACTGCCTCATGTCTGTCTTCTGTCCCTCTTTTGGCCCTGGCTTGGAAGCTTTATTTCAGAGCTGAAGCACCTGATAGGCTGGTACTGGCTGTTTACTCTTACCTTGAAAGCACTTGCGGTTGCAGGAGGAAGATCAACTCGTGAGGCAACGTGTTTCGTGGAAGAGTTGCATCCTGGGCCAGCCTCTCTGCTTCAGTGTGGCCTTTGGGCTTCAGATAGCACCAGGGAACAGAAGTGCTGAAGGAATCAGCMACTATAGTGGTTTGGGAATGTGTGTGAAGCAGCAGCAATATCATGGGGAGTAGTGAGACCACCGGGCATTTTGGATAAGGGCCTGAGAGGGAGGTGGATGATAGGACYGAGGGGAGACAGGTGAGTCGCTGTGAGAGAAGGGAAATCCCTTCTCTTCCCTCTCCAGCACAGTGGGGCTGRCCTTCATCCTTGGAGGTGTTCATCCCGTGGTAGAGGAGGTGATGGTGAGGGTGCTGGAGCTGCCTGCTCTGCAACCCTGGGTAGCGTTAAACTGTGTACACATCTCTGCAGAAGCCCCATGTAGGAAAGCCTYCATTTGGTGATGATCTCCCCCATGAAAATCAATTCTGATAGAGATGTCAGCTAGTTCTTAGTTCATTTAATGCCTGCTCTAACACTGTTGTAATGTATATCTCACGATACTAAATCAAGCAATACTTAGCATTTATCCTGCATGTCTACTAAGTTGTTGGTCAAACTTTTTAATCTCCTCAAAGGATGAAATCGGGTTCAACTCGACCCATTTCTATAAAATTGTCGTGGCTGCTGTTAATTATATTTTTATATTTTAATTCTTTAACAGACAAACAAAAAGTTCCAGCATTTCCATTGTTTTATCCAGAAGTGATGTCAGACCAGGTGGCCTCAGCTCCCTTGGTCATCCTGCTTTGCCTTTTTCATCATAACGTTGGATCAGCTATTTGTTCTCAAAGGKGGTCAGTCTCTTCTGCTCTATACACGTGATTGTGRAGGCTGTGTGATTAACTTGTGTGCATGACCGAAAGGCACACSTAGCAAAGTCACTGGTTTCTAAATYTGTGCATGCATCTGTGGCCACCTCACATCAACACTGTCTGTAGGCCTTGGCTAAATGTAAACTGTTAACTTCAAGTGCAGGTGGAGACAGAAGAGCTCTTGAACCACCTGAACCACTCCTGAACCACCTCCTTGTCTGCCATGTCCGTTGCAAAGAAAGAAGGAATGCAAAATGTGTGACTGCCTTGTTACTCCCCTGAAGTTACATCCCACCGTTCCTGCACCTTAAGGTGGAACGTGAGATGTTTCTGCCTCTCAAAGTATGCACCAAAGTAGTCCTTGCTTGTTCGTTGGTCCAGCTACCAGCTGGCATAGCTGCTTATGCAGTCTTTTCTCTCCTGAACTCCTTGCTGCGTGGCAGATGATTTTCTTAACCTCCAGCACCAGGCATGTTGCCACAGGAAGATGTGTACACAGCCTTGCTGTGACTGTCACCATTTAGGCACACATACCTTGCCCCCTGCAGGAGTGATGCTGTTCCAGGCAGACAGGGCTCTGACTCTCCTACTTCGCAGCAGATGCATCCTCCAGAAACCTTCTCTCCAGGCGCTGCAGTTGGTAGTGGCCCCTCGGTGGTTTCCCAGGGCAACAGATCTATTCTAGTCTAGGTTTAACCCCTTTTCTTCTTGAAAGGATGGAAGCACATTCTGAGTGCTGACAGGGAGGTGCAGAGGTGAAATTGGGAGCAGGGGGGTGATCTGGGAACCCGTATGCTTTTTGTGACTTCACTGAGAAGACAAATCAGGCAATGGTTTTACTAATGACATGTTGCTTTTGTGTGATTTGCCCCCACCCCCAGGTCTCCCACCTTGTTACTTGGGGCTGTTACAGGTATCYACATCTGTGTTGTCAATCTGTAACTCATGTAACACACAAGGGGGAACGGTTTTAAACTAAAAGAGGGTAGATTTAGACTAGATAYWAGGAAGAAATTTTTTTACAATGTGGGCRGTGAAACACTGGCACAGGTTGCCCAGCGAGGTGGTAGATGCCCCATCCCTGGGAACATTCAAGGTCAKGTTGGACGGGGCTCTGAGCAACCTGATCTAGTTGAAGATGTCCCTGCCCACRGCAGGGGGGTTGGACTAGATGRCCTTTAAAGGTCCCTTCCAACCCAAACTATTCTATGGTTCTATGAGTATAGGTCTGTGAAGTAGCCTTCATCAGTGCTTGCCTGGAAGGGGTGCTGGTTCTCCCCCACCCTACTTCTGGAAGAAGTGGCAAGTGTATTGTAGTGTGGATCCTTTGCTGTCAACCTCAGATCAATGGTGGGCAGCACAGCAAGAGACAATTTGCAGAAGCTTGTGCTGCTGCTTTCTTGGACACGCATGACACTTGTGAGTGGATTGTTGCCATCTCTGTTCTTGGGTCAGTCCAGCACAAAATGTTGATGCTACCCCCGTGTTTTCTAGGGAAATCTGCCCTACTTGCTAGAGTGTTTCTTGTTTACGGCCTTCAAGTGCCATGATTTTATTCTTTGAAGGCAACTAACCTTTGTGAAAATACCATCTTGCTCTATACTGTATATTGTATCCAGGCTGCTGCAGATGTTCAGACTCTCAGTTTTTGGGATTTGTCTTTTTTATACCAGCACGTTGGGTGTATTCTAGCTTGATTTGCTGTTCTGACCTAGGTGAACCTCTGGCAAAAGTCTTGTTTGGAGCCCTCCAAGTCCTTCAGACAGGAATGCAAGTGTATGCTATAGTGATTCACATTAGTACAAGTATGTGTGGTAGGTATTTGATTATACTGCTCTTAAATTTTATTTTGCACCTTCTGTATCAAATTGCTGAAGCTGAACATTTCATTCTTGTTCAGTGTGGTGTTAAGTAAAATTCGTGCTGGAACCCTCTTAATTAGGCAGCAGTTATTACATCTCAGTGAACTTGGTAAATAAGGATTCCCTTGACAATTCTTAGATTGAATTATGGTGGTATGCCTAGCCCATTTCTGAGTATTTTCAACAGTGCAGCATATTCATTGAGGCTGTTTAATGAAGGGAGAGGCCGACTGATACTGTGAAGTCAGAGRCGGTGCCAAGCTTTTCCTGAATAGTTTAGCTGCTTGGCTTTGACCCAGGCGTAGTGGCAATTAAGGTAATACCGACAGACGAGTGAGGCTGGAGCTGGGCGGCAAATCAAGTAGTGTTGTACACCTCTCAAAGGCAACCTGCACGGTGCGTGAACTAACAGTGGTACCTACAGTCGTAGGATTATAGTGGGGTTTGAATTTACGTATGAGAATCTGCTTCTGCCCTGCCAGTGAATCTGGAGCTTGCTTCATATCACCTTCACTGGATTTGTTRCCTGCCTTTTCCAGCTGCAGGGAGAAGGAGCAGTACTGGGCAATGGTGATCACACAGTGGGGTCCAGCTGTACAGTAGCCCATAGCCAARTTATGACTCACCTTTATGTTAATTGAAATAACTTCTGAACTCACTCTTGTGTCGGTTATCATGCATCTGTTATGCAGTTGAATATGTTARTTTTTGTTCATACAATAAAAGCGTGCAAGCTTCAGTCATTAGCAGCATCAAAGGTTTAGTTGATGATTTGTACATTTGAAGGTATTTGAAGTTCCTATATTTGGATACTTTCTGATCTGAATATCATCTTCTGTGTGATACTGGAGGTACCTTTTGTTGAGCTTCAGGAGTTCTTTTTGTTACAGAAACCTTGATTTTTGCCTGTCGTGCACCATTTCATTTGAAGAGTTAAAAGAATGAGGCTTGAGACTTCTCAGGCCCATGCAGGAATTCTTTAGCCCAAATACTGAGCCTAATATGAAGATTTAAAAGGAGAGAGAATGTGTCTTCTCCTAAGGGTTTGACATTAAAGAGTTCACTTTCTTGTCTCATTCTGTGTCCTGGCACTGTAAGGCTGGGTGAGATCCCTCAACACCGTCATCACATAATTCACTTTAATTTCAGTCAAATCTTGGAAGAACCTTCCTCCGAGGAAGGAATGGAAATCTCCTGGGAAGCCCCAGGTGGAAGCCCATGGTGCCTTGACTGCCCAGAACACCTAGATTGGAGTACTCTTGTCCTGATTTCCAGGGTGATCTTGATGATATCTCATAAATATATGTTCTAATCCTCCGGCATTGTCTTTCAGGTATAAAGATGATGTTGACAGTCCTACTGAGGAGAACGGGAAGCAGAAAGTCCTGTACAGCCTGGAGTTCACRTTTGATGCGGATGCCCGTGTAGCCATCACAATCTACTGCCAGGCTACGGAAGAGTTTGTTGGTGGCATGGCAGTGTAAGTCCTGGGCTTGTGGGCGCGTGGCGGGGCACAGGAGCTCTCAGGTGATGAGCCTGTGAAGCGTCTCTCATTGATCACCCCCAAGGGCAGTGCTGCCACAGATGGTGGAGAGGGAGATCTCTTCTTTTTCTGTTTTGTTTTATATATTCTGATAGCTTTGAATATTACTTTCACTTCCCTCCCCCACATAGCCAATATCTTCTCTTGTTCCCTTTTTCGTTTGTTTTTTGGGTGTGGGGAAACCATTCTGTGTGCAACAAAGGAGAGGAACTCACAGTTGTATGCTTTGTCAGCAAGATGTTCTATGAAATGAAAAAAAAAAACCCAACCATCCTTCCCTTTGAACACTACCTGTTTTTTTCCGGATCGCCTAACTCACTGGATTTCTATGTTCCTGTGGTGGGAGCATCGTGGCCACCAAAGTAAAGTTCAGTCTGACATTCACACAGCGAGTCTGTGGAATTGAGGCCCACCCAAAGCCCCTTTTGGGATAAATGACCACCTCAAGACAGGCTGTTGTGAGATGGCCGTCAGGAGGATTTACTGCCTGAAACCCTGTGTGTTTCCTGCCAGGTGTTAGCCTTTGGCTAGCTATAGAAAGAATGGTCAAAATGTCATCTGTGCAGTCTTTCTCATATCCTGGTAGTGCATCCCTACAGATGTCAAAACCTTTTTGTCTAAATGGGCACATTTAAACCATTCCAATCAACACTGTGTCCCATAAGACCGGAAAAATTTCCTCTCTGTATTAAGAGCTAAGGTGGCTGAAACGTGCTCTCCCTGGTGTGAAYTGGGTACACGTGAGCTGCTGGTACGTTATGGCAGGCTTCTGATGGCCATGGGACAAAGAATTCTTTTTGTTCTGTGGGTAAAGGAAGATTCAGGCTGCAGAAGCTCTGGGCTTCCTCTAGTAGAGGCTTTTGGCTGATCAGCGGCTCTGYGCACGTAGTGCTGACGGCTTCTGCAGTGATGCTCTGGTTTTGGGGGTAAACTTACATTTTATTGAAGGGATCTGCAGAGGTTTCAGCGGGGAGAAGTATGTATGACAAACCATAAAATGGGTTATGTGTTTTACGCAAAGTATAAACATCCCACTAATGATCAATGAATAGTGGATTTTTAGAAATGAGACAAGCTCCCATCCAGATGTGCATTCCTCCAAACTGGAGGATATCCTGATCCAGATTTTTTGTTTAGGCCCCTTCTCTTCTTCTGTTGAAGCCTATGGCTGCCTTTATTTTGGGGAGGTAATAAATTAGTTCCTTTTAAGTGCTTGAAAAATATCTCTTGACAAACTCTGAAAACGCTTTCTATTTAGATCCAGTTTTTCCTGAGCAGAGCTGAACGCAGCAGCAGGATGCCTTAGAAATCCTGATAAAGTTTCCGTGTTCTGTCTCTTAGGTCCTTAGGTTTCCTGWGAATTTAGTGCTAGTGAAGGTGTTGGAATGGCAGCCTTGGAGATTGAAGTCCTCTTTTCCTAATACAGGTACAACGTGGAGAGGTGGCCAGTGTCCCTTGTGCTGCCCTGCAGTGTTCCTTGTTTTTTGACCTGAGAAGGAAACCGTCTATGGGCTCATGGGGGGAACTGGGGGCCTCTATGGCCAGGGTGGATGTATTTACATTGCCAGACTTCAGCTATGGCTTAAATCAGCAAGTCTTGTTTTAAATCTTGATTTTAATCTTGTTTTGCATATTCACTTGTTGGTTTACCTCGAAGGAGAATTTATTTGTCACTGGTCAGTAACAATGAGACATCTGCATTTACAACTCAGTGTAAGCTTCATATCACACTTTGTGCTACATTTTACAAACAGTTTAAGTCTGTAAAGAATATGCACGTAGTTTAAAATGTATTTTTTCAGACTCCTAGGTTTTCATTTTGTTATGTCAAAATGTCAAAAAAGAAAGTTATTCTAAAAAGAAAAGATACACTTTTTTTTTTTTAACCTGTCTTGAACCAAGCTGTGTTGGGATGGAAGTGCAACTGAATCACCCGAGACCAGCAGTGTCACATTCTCGTTGGTTAAACTGCTGCTCTATGTCGGACTCTTGAGAAACCGTCTTGTCAAGTTGTGCCTTGAATAATAATTGCTTAATGGAAGTATTACAGTTACTGAATATAACTAACTGTTTCTGGACAGAGTGTGTTTTCAGTGTTCTGTAACTGGTAACTCTCCTCTCAGAACTCTGTCGGGTGATTGGAGTAGGAAAACACAGTTTATGGTTCACTTAAGAACATGTTTTACTGAAATTTAGTGCCATGCACTAAGCCAGTGACTGTCACCAGTGCTGTTGTCTGTTCTTTAAAGCTTATGCAGCAAACATGAACTACCTAATTGATTTTTAAATTTAATTTGAACAATTCCTAGATAGAGTTTCTGAAAGTTAACACAACTGTCAACTTCAGAGAAAAAAATGGGTTTTTTTTAAATACGAATTTTTTAATCCACCCTGTCCATGGTTCACTGAGAGACGGATCTCTGTTCAGATGGCGGAGGAGAAGCCTTTGTTCATGAACGCTACCTGCCTCTGCACGAAACCAGGATCAGTAGTCAGCAGTCATTASCACGCTAACGAGATGTAGCTGACGATACTGTGCTGCCCTACTAGGGTGGCAGCAGTGCCCAGTGCACTAAACCTTTATGTCAAAAGTCAAAGCACTTGGGTTCAGCTCTTGCTTCCACTGCTGGCCTTTTATTTAATAAATCATACTTTAATTTCCCCGTAGTATAGGAGTGATGAACTGTCTGTCTCTGCTCTGGAGTTCTTGGACAATAAATGTTATAAAAGTGTGGGGGATGGGGGGCTGCACCAGAAGCCAGGGAACCTTTTGGAAGGCATGATCCTGATTTCATGCAGATGTGTAGGTAATAAGGGCTGGGGGAAGTGAGATACAAATATAGACTTTATAAGCTGCTTTAATTCAACCCAGGCTATTTTTTCCATGTGGAAGTGGCTCATGAAGCACGTCTTGGGGCTAGTGCAGCTGCCCGAAGTAGGCATCTCTGCTTCTCTGGATTTGCTGGCTGCTAGTAAAAACCTTTTGAAGCTCTGATTTCAGCTTTGCAAAGCAATTCTGAAAGGGCAGTGCTATAATTACTTTGATTTATTCTTTTCAAATTCTAGTGGAAAAAAAAAAAATCTGGGCTGCATTCTTAGAGCTCTGAGTGGAGCGAGTGCATTTTTAGTGCACTAATAGGAATGCAGCTTCCCCCTGCCTGGGCTGGTAGTTTTTCATTTTTCTCAATTTCTTTTGGTGCTAACAGCTACATTCAAGGGACAAGCATGTGCAAAGGCTGCACTGTGTATAAATTCAAAACTTTTTCTATTGCTGTGTCCAGCACCTGATTGGGAAGAAGATGCTCTTTAAAACAAAACACTTTTTTTTTTTTCCACTCTCCTAAATTGATGCTAAATCCTAAAATGGGAGAAACTTCCTGGACCCTTGTCAAAAGCAGAAATTTTCTCCTGTTCCCCAGCCTGCAGCATGGCTCCTTAGAGGCGCTGAACAAGTTATTCTTGCTTCTCTGCTGAAACAACCACTGATCCTGATAGTATCGGCTCTCTGGCTCATGTGAAACTCCTGCTAGGAACGTTGTTATGTTCGTACAATTTGGGGTGAGGGGAGGGAAGGTGGTTCTCCCTGAGCAGAGGCGTTGCTTGTTGTAGAGCCTCTGCTCATCTGAGAGCCACGATGCTCTGTGTGTCATGGGCCTGCCTTCAGGATTAGCTGGTCTCCATGACCAAAGGGAAGCCTTTCTCTCTGCAAGCCAGGAAGCTTCCTCCTGGAGTTGTTTGGACTCTGTTTAAAAGCTGGTGGCTTTATCAGCATGTGCTGCCTGCCCTAACCTGTCTCAAAGGAGCGTTCAGCAGACTTTCCCAGGTAATCGTGCTGGGAGATATGCTCAGCTATACCATTTCCCAGCCAAGATCTTGGGAACACGTAGCTCCCAACTGCTGCCTGCCTCTTGTCCTGAACTGTTGAACTCTGAGTTTCACGGGGAGCTGTATAGTCGTCAACTGTGGTCCCACAGCGGTCAGTAAAATCTGGAGAAGGCAAATGTGTGGCTGTTGGTGATTGCAGAGGTGTCTTCACTTCTGCAGCCCCATGCCCAGGGAAAGGTACCCAGCACTTTCTGGTGCTGGTGCAGGTATCTGTAGAAGCCTCTTGGATGAAATGGGAATTAGTTTAAATCTAGAGGGGACTGGTGCTCTCACCTTCTGAATATCTTTTGCCCAGTTACTTTRTGGTGAGCCTAAAGACTCTTTAGACTAAAACCCATCAGTTCTCAGAGGACCAGTTGGTGCATTACCCCAGGGGTAACAGAGACCAGATCTGCCTATGTCCAGAGTCTCTTTAATGGCATGGAACTAGCAGTAACCTGCCTCTGAACAGCTTGAGACCCCCGATATCCTCAGGTTTGTTTATTTTTCTGGTTCTGTCCATTTTCTTTCGTTTTGGAAATCAGCAAACTGTTCCACTGTGCTTCTGTTTCCTCTGGCAGTCCCCTCCCCCCAGTGAGCTTTAGCACAGCGTCTTCCCTGAGGATCTGTTCTCATCTTTGGTTAGTGGTGGGTGTGCTCTTGGGGAGTTGGTCTGTGATCYTTCTCAGTTTGTCCTTTCCTTTGGCTTCAGTTTCCTGGCAGCTGGGTAGAAAGCAGGGAATACCCTGGCTGGGGAAACCCATCATAACAGCTTGGCTGGTCACCTGTGAGGACAAGCCTTGTATTACTCAGTGTCACTGAGGCACAGCAGTACCTGTCAGCTTCAAAAATGTCCTACAAAGAGAAATTTGCKATCAGAATCCGTGATGCTAACTGGGTTTTAAGACTAGCCAGGCAGAGAGGCAGCTCTGTGCCTGCAGTAGAGGCGATCAAGCAGCAAGGAGGGGTTCAGCCATCTCGGCTGAAAGGCGAAGGGTGACCAGGATGGGCCCTATCTAATGGCGTGAGAATCTCTGCCTTAGCATATAGGAGGCACAAACACGCAGGCGTGCGAGCTGTACGTCGACTACTCGCTACCGATTGCCCATAAGCATGTAATTTCCCCCCAGATARATGACAGGGTACCCTGCATTGCATTTCCACTGCAGGGCTGGCAGTACTCCTCAGCAGCTCCTAGAGAATAGTTGAAGGACTCCCAGTTCATAGCCTGGGAGTTCATGTGTTCGTACCCTTAGATGTCTTYGGTTTAGGACACAGGTATGTTTTTKGCAGCAGGCTGCAGATATGTTCATATTCTCCTTTTGTGTGTGCTCTACGAATGCATCTTTTCCTTTTCTGGCAAAAGCCTTGATGTGCACACTGTTAGCCTGTTCCTGGGAGGGCCCCCGGGACTTTTCCAGCTGTAGGTATCCTGCTGACTAGSAGGAAGGATTGTGTAGTTAAAACATGACAGCAGCGGTTGTTTCCTCAGGGGAAGAAGTCAAACCAGCCCTGTAGCTGGAAGCACTTAAAACAGCCAGCTCTAAAGACGTGAGCAATCCAGGCAGATCAGAAGCTGATGATGAATATGACATGAGAGGTTTGAGTTTTGCAGCCCATTCTTATGAAAAAAGATCTTCCTCTTTGGGCAGAAAAGGTTCTCTTCYATATCCTAGTAATGTTGCCAAGCTCTGTTTTCTCATTATAAAGAGAAAACATAATGAAAATAGGTCAGTCTAGYTCTGCAATCCTTGCCCTTTTTCAGGGCTCTGCTGTTTGTGTTGCTGATGCACAAATGGGTGTACTGGATTTTTTTTTCCTTAAAAATCTCATTTCCTTGTTTGTTTTGCAATTCCTGCTACACTCATCGCAAACATCCTACTGCAGTCTTTTAAGCTGACGGTGGACGTGACACTGCAATGATTATATATTCTCTCTGCATGTGGAAGTTTGAATAGTTGGTTCACAAAATGAAATCCAACTGAAACGGGTAGCTCAGCGCATGGCTGTTTTCACTAAAGCTTGCGTAGGAGAGCCAGGCGTACTCAGATACTCCTTTGGTTATTTAATAGCCTCTATCTATTCAGGGCCTTTGAAAGGTGCTCTTGCTGCTTTTGGCTGTGGACTGTGGTGATTAATATGAATTCTTTGTGCAGAGAGATCTCTTCTGTGTGAAGAAATCAGAGGCGAGTGCTGTTTTTTGCTAGGCGCAAGCCTTTACAGCCGAAGCCTGCTTTGATCCAGGCAGACACCAGTCCCCAAGGGAACGCTGTAGTGTGCAAAGTTCACAGGCTGGAGAGCTAAATTCTATAGATTTCACTGAGCAGACAAACCCTCTGTCTCTAATAAGAGTTCTGGCCTTTGTGCCTCTCTGTATGGCTGTTGTGTAAGCCGSCAGCTTTGGGGCCTGGTTGGAGTCGTGAGCGCGGTGCTCTCACCGGTAGGTTCAGCAGCTGAAGGCAGACCTCTGCGGGTGCCGGAGCGGGATMCGTGTGGCMGGGTTTCAGCTGCGTGGTAAGGTGYTTGTTTCCTCCTGGCCTGGAGTGGAAACTCAGTCCKGGGAGGAAGCGKGAGGGGAGGAGAAGACYGGCAGGGACTGCAGTGCAGCAACGTAGCACCCGGTTAACCTCCACGCTCTGTGTGGGAGCCTCGCTGGGCTGGGTCTTGCCTGACTCTGACTGAGACCCAGGGCTACGGCCTTCCTGTATTTTGGTAGTGTTTCTTCCATCAGTAAAAATCACTTTGAGTTGAGACACTTGTTCAACTTCCCTCTTCCCCGAAAGCTGACCTGTGAGATCCTGGCCCAAAATGAAAGGGGCGTGTGCGGGTGGGAGAGAGAGGGGGGCCAGCGTGCTTGTTCCATGTCAACTCCTGGCCCCTTTGAACCCCAGCAGAACATGACTGGCTCCCTCCTCATCACCGGTAAGAGGACATGGAGCCTGCCAGACAGTCACAGCCTGTAGCAGTGGAAGAACTGGTTCCTGAGTACCTCTAAAGCTCTCGTGTAACTCCGCCTTCAGTAACTCTGCCTTGTCCTCGGTTCACTGCAAATTGCCATGCAACGTGTGTAGCTGTTACTAAAGAAAGAGGACTCTTATTTTGTCCACAGGCTCTTCAAAGCGCAGACTGCCTCTCAGCCGTTACTAGTCAAAAACGGTACCTTGGGGCAACATTGCCAYATGCATTCTGCTTTCCTCTGAGGAGTGGGGTCTGGGCAGCGCTCTGTGTAACTCTGAGGCCAGGTGGCTGGGATCCTCGCTCGGTGCTTCTCGGTCAGGGGTCCCAGCGTGCTTGTGGTAACAGGAACCGTCTTTTGACGGTGTGAGGCAGCCCCAGTGCCAGGCGGGGCTGAGCGTGAGGAACACAGCAGCGAAGAAGTCTGCACGAGTTGGGTGGGACTGGTGCCCTGCTGAGAGCTTCCCCAGGCGCTGATCAGGGCTGAGCGAGAGGGGGAAACACCCCCACACGTTGGTGTTGCGTCTCCAGTAAGCACGTAGCAGCAGAAGTTTAACTCTGCTTAGCCAGAGGTTCCCGAACACTAGCATGCCACTGGTGGCTTGGGAGCTACTTAAGGTCTACAGGTGCCCAGTAGCAAGTCTGGACCGCGTACAGGGAGAAGCCTGCGTGAGCCACGGGCTGAGTTTTGCCGTGCAGGCAGCGAGTGCTTCTCAGCTGATGGTGGAGGAGTGAGACCGGGGAATAATTKTACTTTGTTTCCCGTTCTCTCAAAAATCACTGTGATATAGTCACAGGGCTTCTCATCTGCCGGTTCTCTGATACACAGCTGGTTTTGGGGGGTGGAAGGGTTTGACGTGGGGGAGGAAGGAGTCAGTGCAGAGCGTAAGCTTCGCTTTGTCGGAGTAAAGATGTGTCAAAGAGCTTACAGGAGGAGATGGGCCGCATGACTCCTGRGCAGGACAGAGCTGGGGGCTGCTGCTGCAGTCGGCAGTGTGGTACCTCGCGTTGCTGGTGATTCTTATGCTGTCAGGGGTACCTGAGCAAACAGGTTTAAAAAAATGTGACCAGTGATTTCTGTTTGGTCTAGACCTAATAGGGCAGACCTCGCTTCTCCATCGTCCTGAGCTGCCAGTGATTGCAAGGTGGTTTTGTTAGACCTCCTGTCTGGATGGAGACCTGRCCCGGTGTAGTCTGAGAAACAGCAGCCCAAACATTCAGATTTCAGCCTTTATGCAGGGAGAGGCATCGCGTTGCTTCTCTGCTATCCTTTATTGTTAATATATGCTCCCTTTTTCTGTAACACATCTCCACAGCTCTACAGAGCTTCTCCACTATTGTTTGCTGTAAGCCCACAGCAGCATAGGCAGGGAATAGAAGATTTATGAACACAGCAGATGCCAACCAAAAGGTCTGGGGACGGGTAGAGACCACTTAGTCACTAATATGCAGGATACTTCTTTTGTAACAGCTTGCTAAGTTGTCCTCCCGTGCAGCACGAGGAGTGTGTRCTTGTGCGGTGGATCCTCTGCATCACCTTAGAAAGACGACCGATCTGTGTGACAGTCTGGGGTCACCAGCACTTCCAGGGAATTCACCTTGGARTTCTCTTGGCCCGCTGGTGCTCGGCAGCCTCGGCACTGGCTGCTGACTGGAGGTCTCCAGCATTGTCTGGGTTTTCAGATCCAAGGCTGACATGCGTTTTGGCAATGGGGGCTAGGCAGTCACACAGACCGAGGCATAAAGCTCACTTGGGGAAGCCTCCTTGATATTTTTGTCATACTCTTCAGCTCAGAAAATCTATGTACCTGGTTTATTTCTTTTCTCAGGGGTGGTGAGAGCAGCAAGTCTATGCAAGTATTGTTCTACCCTATCCTCCTTGGAATAGTGTTACTTGTTTTCCTGTCGTAGACAGGTTTGGGCTTCTGGTGCTGTAAGTGCAGGTCTTCCAGCCTTCCTGGCACTCRCCATCAGCATGTTTACACCCCATTCCCAGCGCTGCTGTGGAGCATGTCATCCAGGCAGKCTCTGACCTCCAGTCTCTCCTCTGCACTTTATTTCCAGCAGGTTCCTGACTTGCTGTCACCTTAGATAAGTCACTCTTCCATCCCCTGCTTTCCCAGCTGTAAAGGGAGAATTGTGCCTCTCTGTAGAGCTGGAAAGCTTTAAGAGTGCCACAAAAGGAGCTAGATACAGGCTTGCTCTATTCATTGTGCTTGACAACTCAGTAAATAAAACTTCACTCAATTGCTYGCTCTGTAATTCACACATAAAAGACCTGTCATTCTGATCTCCCCCACACCATGCTTTAAATGCAAAGGATGGAGTGAGACTTTCTAGTAAAGCAGCACAATTTCAGTGCAGTACRGAATGGTCTTTGAGGGTAAGGTATTGTCATAAATAACATAATGCACTTGCCTTGGCAGGAAGAGCGGAGTGCAAGTGGTGAACCTGGCCTTCGTCACAGCCTTCCAGAATTTAACGTGGATCTTGTGACACTTGATAAGTCTTCTGGATCCTCAGAGGGTGCAGGAACTACACTAGCTTTCCAGATAAGACAGCACTTTGTGCCAGTGGGGAGCCTGGTTTTTCCTCCTTGGGTTTGAGAGGAATTAGTAAATATTAATCATGTTCTGGTATCCGGGTTCTTATACCTTCAGCTGCAAAATGCATCCTAATCATCGTGCTTTAAGGCTCTGTGTTACAGTGCTGGCTGGCCTGAGCCCTGGAGGGCAGCCCGCTGTCTCTGTGGGCTCTTGCACTCTGGCAGCAGGTAGCTGCCGGAGCTATAGCTCTTAAGTGTAAARTTCCCACAGCATCGCTTAAAGCTGAGTTTTAAGGTTCAGGCATGTCCTCTCTAATCAACTCTGCCATCTTCCAGCCCTGTCTTTGCATCTCTGGTGTGATGCTCAGTTCTGCAGCTCTTGGTTGACTCTGCACCTTAGGCTTTTCCCACGGTTTTTGYTTCACCCCCTCTGGAAGTGAGCTGCCCAGCCCTCTTGCTCCTTGCCTAGAGAAACCAGAAGACATTACCTCGGATGTAGAAAAGCTTTGTATTGCCATCCCCTTCTGGTGTGCTGGGCTCTTCCACAAAGTTAGGCCAAACGAACTTGGAGCTTTCCAACCTTTGCTTACGTACCTGGTGATTTGTAAGCTGTGTCTGTGTTTCAGAACAGCTGGACRTCCTCAAAAGTACAGAATCCTGTTTTTCAAGCAAGGATTCTCTTTTCTTTGCCTCTGTGCACACTCTGTTAACTACTCTGCTTGACAGGGCTCTGTACTGAATTGGCCACATCAAATGCCTCGATCTCCTCTGGTGCTGTCTCCTTCGCAGGGCTGGCAGTAGTACTGCCTGTGTTATTCTTTGAGAAATGGAATCAGCAAAATCTGAGGAGGTGGTTGTCAGGGGATCCTGCGTGATATCCCAAGCTGAATTAAGGAAAAACTCAGCYTGAAGTTCCTGGTGCTAATGTGACACCTGTCCCTGGAGCCCRTCCCTGGGCTGTCTGGTCGATCAAGAACAGTGGCAATCAAGTTTGAACAGTCAGCAAGGCTTTAGGCTTGTAGCTGTTCAGTGTGCGATGGCTGGAGGCCAGCGCCCTTGCAAGTCTCACCATGTGAAGCTCTGCTTAGGAAGTGGTGGTTAGTGCGCAGAAGAGATAACATCCCATTACTGTGACCGGCTGTTAAAGTCTTGCTTGTAGAGCTGGAGCTAGACCTGTCTTGTCACTGTGCCAGGGGAGGTTGTTTCTGCAGTGTAAGCCTCTTGGGCCAGGGATCTCTCGCTTTCTCTCCGGTTTGTCAACATGCTCTGAACACACGGTTGGTAGCTTGACAACAAAGGCTTTGGTGGTAAAAACCACTTCAGATGCTCCCACCCTGCTTTGCAGATCGCTGCCTCCTCTCCTGTGCCAGAATTGGCATAGCGAGAGGCTATGTCCATACAGCTCAGAAACCACCCTCCAGAAAGGGGTGAAAACRTCTTGATCCTGTTTTGCCACTGAAGCCCACTGTGAATCACACCGTCCGTAGTGACGGTCAGTGGGCAGTGAAACGTCTCTCTTGGGGCAGACAGCGCTGGGTGGGCTCTGGGTGCAGAAGATGGTGGGTGGTAGCTAYGGTCCCATTCCAGAGATGTTCATCCCCGCCTGGCAGTGCTGGCATTTCAGTGCCGGGCCTCGAGACAGTGGAAGAATTGTGACTCTTCTCCAGGTGGTGGGTGTGGAGGACTGCTTGGTGTCTCTCTGGTGGTATTGGTAGCCCTRCAACACCTCTGGGGAAGCGCATGAGGAACAGAGGAGTGAATTGAAATGGCTCTTGCTTACCAGGATGGTGGCGAGCCARGCAACATTTCTCACTGCAGAGCTGTCCCGTGGAGGCACGGGAGAGCTTTCAGCGCCGTGTTGGGTTGCGTGTTGCCACTGTTAGATCATTGCTCGTTATTCCTGGGTTTCCTGCAGAAAATAAGACTGTGTGCTGGGCTGAAAGCCAGCATTGCCTAGGCCTGGATTTAGCGAGCTAGCCTTTGCCAGGCTGCCGCGCCCCACTGTACTCCTCTGACACCCAGTGTTTCCAGGCAGGTCAGTATGGATCCAATCAGACCTTGCCTCTGCGCTGCTTTCCCTTCCCTGTGCTCACCTTCTTGCTTTGACCTTTCCCTTCCCGTTTTGTATCCCCACTGAATGGCTGCCAGCCCCTGCCAGCTCTGCCTCTTAGAGCTGCCACTTGTGATTCCTGAAAGGCAGACAGGCGTGGATGAATGAGAGCCTAGCAGAGAGCAATCATTTGTTACAGCAAGTTTTCTTTTTCCCCCTTTTCTTCAGATACAGCACAAAGAATCCCTCTCTGCAGTCAGAGACGGTTCATTACAAGAGAGGGGTAAGCCAGCAATTCTCCCTGCCTTCCTTCAAGATTGATTTCTCAGACTGGAAGGATGATGAGGTAAGTCTCTTCTCAGTGTCCCCTTCTTTCCACAACCCTGTTGTCTCAGAAGCACTGGACTCCATTTAGTGCCATGAAGTTATGGCTGGAAGACACCCTCTCCCAGCTGCCATGGCGTGTTTTGTGGGTATGAGACGAATGGGGCCCTGGGAGGMGCAGGTATGAACACTGTATGGGAACTTGGCAGGTAGATCAGGCAAACAGAGGAGAAACCCAAAGAAGCGACTTTTGATATCGCTGATCAGCTGGCATCCCAACATCTAGTGTAGGAGGGAGACTGCAGAGATCGGCACTGGAGCTCTTCCTGGAGGAACCTGCCACTGCTCAGCCTTCCTCTCCCTGCCAGCCAAAGAGCTTGTGGGAACAAATGTCTGTTTTGATCTCTCTGTTTTGGTGGTTTTTTAGTTTTTGGTTTTGTTTTTTTTTTGGCTGATCCTCTAGAACAGTGGTCTCCAAAGTGGGGTGCATGCAAGACAATGCATGCGGGAAGAACTTCCGTAGTACATGTATGTATCTTATAAATAATAAATATACATATGTTGGGAGTACATTCTCAAAATTTTTTCCTGATGGGATGAATAGTCAAAATAGTTTGGAGACCAGTGCTCTGGAAGAGTCCTGTTCTGCTTAAGGGCCACATCCTGCATTATTAACTGTAGCAGTACAGTGTTGTGGGGGGACACTCTCCCTTCTGGGGCAGATTCACACTGGTGCATTAATGCTGAATAAGGGAATGCCTTCCTCCTTTCAGTTTAACCCATAACTGCAGACAGACAAGGGCTTGGTTTTAATTCAGCTCTGTGGCTTTTACTACATAGCAAGATCTGTGGAGTCCTATTAATTTTGGTATCTTCGCAGAATTCCAACCCAGGCAGTAACTTTCTGCTTCTTGAGCCTCTGAGCTTTGGCCCAAGGGCTTCCCCTGCACGTGACGCAGGGCAGGGAGGCCTTGGTCTTTCCCCTGCTCTGTGCAGTATTGCCATAAGAGATTTCTGATGCAGAGGAGTCGGTCTGTAGCTACTGCTAATATATTTTGTTCCTGTGGACCCCTCTCCCAGGTCAACACTGATACATCTCCTGACCCAAGCCTGTATAAGAGTATTGTATATGTGAACCCTGGTAGATAACCTACCTATTTCAAAAAAAAAAAAAAAAAGAAAAAAGATAACTCTACCTATTAAAAAAAAAAAAGAAATAAAAGAAAAAATACATAAAAAAAAAGGAAGGAAAAAAGTAATCTTTCATGTATTTTGAAAAGATTGAATAGCTATTGTCTTGAAGTTACAGTTATAACTATAATCAGTCCCGTGCCTTAACAAATGCCGTAGCGGTTACCAAGAGCCTGCAGAGTCTGGTCTCCTGATGTCTTGTCTTCTCTGCCAATATATGATTTCACAAGTTCAGCCTACAAAAGCCTGGAAGAGCTGCTTTTCAATCCCTTCTGTCGTCTGAGAAATCTGGAAAGTAGGAGCTCAGATCCCTTTCTTCTTAAAGAATTGAGAAGTTTAATTTTCACTTTTGTTCTTGCCAGCAAGGTTTTAACTCGAGTACTAAAGTCATGTCCCTTTGACAGCTTAAAGGGAGATATGCTGCGGAAAAGTAAGCTTCTAGCTCCCTTTGCTTGATTCTGCTGCATCCTCTGTCTCCTCTTCTTTCATTGGTGTTACTGGGAGCTCTGGTTGTGGAGAAAATGTGGAACAAGCACTGTGATTCGGAAGAGTTTCTTCTCCCATTTCGGCTCCATGTACATAATCAGTCCTTGTCCTCTCAAGTCCAGTAAAATGCATACGGCTAAGTTTTCTTAACTGGCCACTGAAATGCAGCACTTTTATCTGAGAGAGCTGGCAGAGTGTTATCACTCAGCTGTGTACAATTGCATGCTTCAGATTGCTTTCCAGCTTTTTTTATTGGTGTGTCCAAGAAACCCCGATTTACTTCATATTTTTGCTCTGTGTAATACTCGCATATGATGTAGTTCTTGGCTGGCCAACAGAAGCGAAAATAATATTATATTGGGTTGTTATTTGGAAAGCTTTATGGAAGTTTACTTTGTCTTCATAATATACTGGTTTGCTTGCGAGTTATAGTGTATGGCTTGTGTTGAGACAGTTGTTTTCAGGTCCCTAAAAATGAATGTGAAATGGATCCTTAAAGACACCTTTTGTTTGAGAACACAAAAGTTTATATCATAAAGCAACCACAATTCTATGGCGTGACTTTCCCTTCAAATGGACAAACAGTAACTGTTGTCATACAGTAATAAATCAGAGCAGGAAGCAAAGCAAAACCATAAGGTTCTTTCAGCAATTTTAATCAATTGTCCTTGATGAATTTTCCCTCTGTGGCATGCCAAAATGGTTCAAAAATGCAAGCTGGAAAATAGTGGCTCACTGAGTGTCTTCTATAACAAATACTGAGAGGTTAAATGAGATTTTTGTATTTGCTCTGTTACTCTTCTGTTTTGGAAAGAGAATAGGTTCTGGTAATTTAAAGCAGGAATAAAATGTAAACCCATCATACAGAGGATGAAAATCAATATCCCTCAGGTTTGAAGACTAGCTAGGTCAAATCATAAGGTCTTCCAGCCCATGCTTTCTGTTTGGAATCAAGTATGCACATTTGAACGGATGTGTGTGTACGAAGCTTTGTTATGCAGCTGAGTTGCTTCTAGAAAGCGCTGCAGAAGCTGAGCGGCCCCGAAGGCGTGCAACCTGCACGAGGAGCGTGCAGCTATGGACAGAAGAGCAGCAGACTTGCAATTCCCTCTTCCCCCTGGCACCTCCCGTGGAAGGTGGGTGAGCTGTTGCAGTCCGAAGCACGTGCCCGCAGCTCTTGGCGGAGGCGCAGCCGCGTGGCGAACGGGCTGTGGCACGCGTGGCTGGTGGCTGCCAGGGTGTATCAGCTCCCAGTGTACAGTGATCATTCGTTTCAGGATGAACTTTTAGGTTGTAATTCATTTGAGGAGGAACCATTTTCAACTATGTTAAGGCTCGTGGTGAGGGTCACTTTCCCTCCRGTCTGGGTGTTTTGGGTTGCCATTTGTGCCAATGGCTATCTTGATAGTTTATCTTTTGAGGGACTGGCTGGAGAAAATCACGCTGCAAATGATGTTGGGGCTGCGGGAAAGTGAGGGAAGCCCCGAAGCACTACCTGAACGGTGCTGYGGCGCTTCGAATTGGGTCTCAGTTTTCCCTGGAAAACTGGAAACAGACTACCTGGAGCACCATGGTGAAATGACATCTTTTTCTCTCTTGGCAAGAGATGAGACAAAAAAAMCCCAAGTCAGTAATTAACAAAAAACACCAGAAATCCAGTCTCTGAGCCACTTCCGTTCCTGGCATAGGACAGTGTTTGTCAGGTTGCATTTTTCTTGTGTTTGTAAGATGACATGGAACTTTTKAAGTGCTTTAATGAAGTGCAGGGCAAAGGAAGAAATTGATTCTGTTTTCATTGCACTCAAGTGAGATCTTAAATTTTCACTCTTGCCAATTAGAAGGTCAAGGACCTGAATTTCATAACATGCCAAGAGATGGAAATCAGTCTGGTGTTTCCTTAAAGTGTTGTGTGAGTTTGAAGTTCTACAGATTTTTCTCTATGTCTTCAAGAACTTCATACAAGAGTCAGGGTTTCTTTTGTGGTGTAGGGAGCATAACGCGTACTGCTGTGCTATAACCAGTGTATCCTACCATACGCAAGCAAAACTATGGCGCTAGATATATTTTGAGAAACTTGTCCTACTACAAATCACTCAGGAGACTTTTAGGGTATATGAATTAGTGAGAATTAAATACCATATAAAATTCAAATGGAGATCCTTTGCTTTGCTCGCCACGGCTGGTGTTCAGTGYCATGTCAATGTATATATGTTGTAGTTATTCTGGTTGACTCCCTTTGGTGCCTGAATTTTAAATCCTCCTGCTCTTTTGTGTCCTTTTGAGACCAGGGACTGGGGGCCTGTCAGAAGGGGCCTTCATTCTTCTGATGTTAATGCTATCTCAAGCATTGTCYTCAGGCAAGCCTGGTGTGAATTGTCTAACTTCATCTCGTTTCTTTCCCTCAGCTGAACTTTGACTTGGATCGTGGCGTGTTCCCTGTGGTCATCCGAGCGGTGGTGGATGAAGGGGATGGTAAGCATGGTGGTGTGCTCCCTTGGTCTTCTTCTAGCTCTCTTTGGGGTTATGTGACTCCTTCAGGGCAGGCCTCCTTCTGCAACGATGAAAACGTTTTACTTGTAGCAAAGGCYTGGGGAGCCTTTCCAGAATAAAAATATTTCAGGAGTTCACCTTAACTTCCCTGTATTGAAAGGACCCAGCTAACCACGGCTTCTTACATAAAAGGATGCTTTTAAAAATAGCTTCTGTTTTTTACAAGAAAAATGGTATTTAGTGTTGGAACAGTGTTTAGGAGAGCTCCTGGCTCTGCCACCAATGCCAGGCACAAAATGGAGGAAATTACTTCCTTTCTCTTCGGGTTTTGCATTTGCAGTTTGTAAGGCAGGGAGGGAGTTGGTCTTTTCCCCCTCTTTGCGGGGTAAGTTGCCTTCATAAAAGCTATAGCTAACTGTAGGGCGGGCCTTCCCCTAGGAATGGTCCGAGAAAAAGAAATGGTTTTAAAATGCTCAGACCACTGTTCAACCAAATACAGCTTCATTCAGCAGTTTAAAATTCTCCTGCTTTTTCTGAAGGGTGCTGAATGGTTACAATAAAAGAGCATAACCTTTGATGAGAAATAATATTGCTGATTATTTTTAAAGCATGTTTAAAAACATGTTGCYGTTTTGGAGAGGGAACTCCAATAAATGTTTAGATTGTTACTCACCTTGCACAGTATTTTCCTTAGGGGGTGTGTGCTTTTGGGCTCTGTGTGTTTGCACTCATTCTGAGCATCAGCAATGAAAAGGGGACAGGGAAGTCACGTTTTCTCTAAAACTGGGGGCTGTTGTGGTCAGCAGGACCAGCATTTCACTTCTGCATTTTGTAACGTTTTGTACAGAGTTTAAGAATAATTAGGAAGGAAAAAATCTATTATTGATTGCATTGGTTAGTGCAGTCACTTGCTAAGTTCCTTATGTTGTAGATGTGAAAGTGCCCAGAAACTCATTCCGTTATTTTACAGTCCTCCAAGCCGAGTGAAATAGAACTGGATGAACCAATTTAAAGTGTGACTAACAAAGCACAGTGCAACATAAAGGAAATTACTTCTAAAGTGCATCTATTTTTAGTGATTTCAGGCACTGTTAGTAAAATTGACATATATGTGTATTTCTTGACCATAAATATAAAACACCTTCCTCTGTTTATGGAGCTTTTGGCAAGGTATTTGTACTTTCTAATGTTGGGCATGCCTAGAAAGACCAAAAATAGAACAGGAGGCAGCATGGAAAGCATACATTTATGCACATACTATGCCTAGTCTTAGCCAATAGTGTACTGTCATCTATTTTAATAACCTGGAAAGGCAATTGCTTTTAAATCCTCTCCTGGAAAGAATATCAGCACAAAAATATGTGACAGTTGAGCGAGATTTGAGGAAATTGTTGTGTATTTTGGTTCTTTTTTAACCGATGGGAGTGGAAGGAGCTGGCCTTGTGTGTTTGGAGCACCTGGAAAATTACAACTGGCCTTTAACTGCTTGTGTTAAATAAAATCGAATGGCAAATTAAAATAGCAGTCAGCGAGATGTTGGTTTGGACTGAATTCTGACAGGAGATGTTTACATGCCTTGAAGAATGTGAGCTTGCAGTGTTAGCCCTCTSCCATTCCTGCCAGCGGGATTGCTCTCAGGGAAAGCTACAGAAACCCTTCGGGGAGGGAAGGTGCCGCACAGGACAGGTCGCGCGGCTCCAGCCACACATGCTGCTTGAATGCCACGGAGGATATGAAGGGAAGTGATGCCTGTTATCTCTTACTTGGCTACTCAAACTGCGGGGAGGGACCTGAATTTCGTTTCCTGAGTGAGCTTAGAACAGCCTTGCTCTTGGATTGCAGTGGGGGARACAAGCAGATGAATTCCCAGTTTTAGCCCTCTTTTCTGCATGCCATTATGTTCCTGATTGCAGCCAAACTGCCATGACCAATCCCAGTTACCCAGCAAATCTGCAGGCATGGACTCTCTTCTCCCACATACTACTGTTTCCAAACACGATCTTTGTGCCGTAGTCCAGTGAATGGTTCCTCTTGTTTGTTGTCTCTGCTGKTGTGGGGGCCCAAAGGAAGCTATCGAGCTCCTCTCCCTTTTAGGCAGCACAGGAGTTGCTTCCTTCAGCTGTTAACTTTCTGGCACAGAGCTGATGATAGTGTCTGCCAGCTCTTCTGCGTGTGCTGAGCACAGCCCGGGTACTCCTCGCTCCCGGCAGGGCGAGGTGGTTACATGCCTCCCCTTCCCTCGGGGACTCCTCCACGAACTCTGTCTCCTGTTCCCATATGATGAGTCTGAACATAATTAAGCAAAAGGGTCCAACCAGTTGGAGCTGAACAGAACCATAGAGTCTTGAGCCAGAGAGACTGGGATTGTACCTCTATTCTCTATTTTTATTTGCTGAGGGAGCCATGAATGCAATATAGAAACCTCTGGCAGCCCCTTCTCAATGCTGTTGGATTAAGAGGGAAGCCTTGGGTTTGGAAGAGGGAAGACATGATGATTGTCTTTGGGGGAAGAAATCAGAGAACTGCACAGAGATGTTTCAGTGTCCAAAATTGGTATGAGAAATAAATGTTTTATAAGCATGTCAAATTAGAATGAAATAAAGTGATAAGTACCAGGGCTGGAAGTGCTGCCTACTGATGTTAAACCAGATGGATTTATTAATCTCTGTGATAAATTCAGGTAATTAAAAACAGGAATTTGAGGGGAGAGCAGAATCCCCCTGAGCTCTTTGTTTTACCTTCCCTTTCCAACCTCTGAAAACAAAATGGGACAGTTTGGAGCACCCAAGATAATGAAGGCATGTCCGTGTAGGGCCCACCACAGAGCCCAGCAGGGTTTTGTTCTTGCTCTGACAGAGTGAGAGATGAACCAACCTGAGGACAAGATAAGAAAAGTTTTAAATTGCAAGAGGAGATGAAAATACAACAGGTGGTGGTTTAGAAATTGTAAACGGACTAAAATTCAGCTCATGGTAGTTTTATGCTTGTGCTGTTTCAAGATTTCACCAGGACTGCTCCTTCTCTTTTTGCAGTGGTGGTTGAGGTGACAGGTCATGCCCATGTTCTTCTGGCTGCATTTGAAAAGGTAAATGAGTTCTTTTTTCCCCTCTGTCCTTGTATATGTAAACGTTTCCATGGGTCATTAGTTTGTATTTATATAACACTTAGCACAATGGAGTCCTGGCCYGTGACCGGGGTTCCTGAGTGCTATAGTAGTACAAATAATTGCTTGCAGCAGCTTCTGTGCAGCCTGTAATTATCATTTGTACCTGAGCTGGTCACTCAGCTAATTGCAGCTGGTGTTTCCTGTGTGTGGGGAGAGGGTGTGCCTCGGTGGCAGTGATGTTTGAGGGTGGAAGGTGTTGACCATGGCTGCTACCGTGCAGTTTTCCAGGGCCTCRTGATCTCTGCAGAACTGGATCTGCTGTGTCCAGACCCTGTTGCCATTGTTTGGCCTTAGTTTACCCATAGCACCAAGCCCTTTTAAAGAATTAAGATACATCCTGCATAAAGACTTTGAGCTCCACTATTTTTCRGTGGCATGTTTGATGTAGCTGACCACTGCCTACATGGTAAGGCTAAGCCAAGCTGTATGCACAARCCTTGATAACAAAATCTCTTCCCATGATAATGGGACCCTGAAAACAGCTACGAGGTCCATAACTGCACCATGTTGTGTCTGGTTGTGGTAATACTGCAGACACATATCCTGGGCAAGCGATGCTTGTAGTGACATGCTAAGATGAGGCAAGAGATGCTGGAGCAGAGCTGGGCCTGTAGAGGGGAGCAGTATCAATGCTGTGCTGTTAGAAATTCCCCACTTCCAGGCTGGCATGTGGACTGACTTCTGTTTCTCAATCTGCTTGGTTCCTGCCGTATCCCTGAACAAGTTGACAGGTCTTATTCTGTTCCTTCTAGGTGGATAATGTGGGTGGTGACAAGCTGAGTCAGAGGGCATGGGAAGCACAGTCAGTCCTAAGGAAGCCCCGTGGCTGGAAGATGCTCTGAGTGTGTTAGGTTGCTTTTTTTATTGGACTTAGTATGYGAAGAAAATAAGTTTTCCTGTGTTAGAAAGGCTGCTCTGAGCACTGGCTCTGTAGGTAGTTCTACTCCTGGCAATTAGAGATCTGTCAGAAATGAGATGGGCAGCTGCAGCACCTCTRGGACTAGGACAGGGATGTTATTCTTCTAGTTTCCTCCTCCAGCCGATTGGGGGAAAACAAAACACACTGGAATCCCTCAGATGTTGTTCAGCAGCACCTGGGAGAGGACGGTGTGGGCAGTGGGTCCTTGGGGAAGGCTGTAGTGTTTGGAGTCGTGCTGTAGATGGAGACCCCCTAGCCTTGCAAAATGAATGATCARCCATTTCTGAGGAGAGAAAAATAGATGAGACCACCAGCTTCCTGCGTGTTACAGCTGGATTTTGAATTATTCATGTTTGCCTTCCTCATCTGCGAGACTCACCTGTGCTCCCCTGGCCATTGCCGTCATAGCTTTTTTGGTTGTAGCTAGGTTCAGATTAGGCTTTGGATCTGATGATGCGAGTATGATTTTTTTACTTACAAAGGAGTGTGTCTGGTTGCTGTTTTCCAGGTATCCAAACATGGTGCTGTTGCAGTAGGCCCAGCCTCTGTGGTCAGGGAGTAGAGCTCTCGCTTGGACCTGGATTTGTCCCAGCTTCCTGYTCTAGCATCCCGTGGCCAGCACTTGATAATAGCACCTTACAGAAAGTAGGAAAATACACACGTATTGGGAATGTATTAGCATGAGGGCAGAAGTGAAGCTTTGGAAATTTCTGTCTTATGAGGTTGGAAAGTGGCTTGAACTGCTTCAGCTTTGGAAGGAGGATTTCAAGGATTATAGGCAAATTCCACGTACTGTGCAGAACCTTTGAGCTCTCTGGATGCGCAAAGGTGATGGCAAAATCCCCCTTAACGTTCAGGGAGCTGAACGAGGTATTCAGCAAAACTGGGGAACCAACTAAAGCTGGTCAGGCCATTCCATCAGTGCTGGATTATGTCCTGTGTCCAGGTGTGAGCTCAAGGACTGAAAGTGCTTCCCTTCTTTTTCTAGTCTGTGTGTGCTGTGAGAGGGAGGTGCTGTCTGGTGGGGCCACTTCTTACTTCTCATCTTCCACTGAATGCTTAAAACAAGATCAAAATCTTTCTTTTAATACAAAGTCACAGGGCAAAGTGCTTGTTGAGTTCTTTCTCCTCCCTGTTTGATTAAAATATATTCCCCATCCTTAGAATAATTGCAGCTTTTGAAGTGTAGGTCCATAAATCCAGAGGAGGTCCTTGCTAGTAAGCACTGCTGCTGATCACCAGAGCATGCTCAGAGGACAGACAGACCAGCAGGCCTTGGTAACTTGCTATTTATATATATKTATATATCTTTAAGATCAGAATAGTAACCTTGATGCTGTGTGTATCTGGCCTTGCAGCTCTTCYAAAGGCAGAAGCTTGGCACTTTGTGTTTGCCTGGAAAACAAGACYATTTTGTCTTTTGCACAATGTTGTTGTCCCTTCCTTCCGAAACTCCTTCAGCAGGAAGGAGTTCACAGCAGCAGGGCCTGCTGGAGTTTCCCCTAAATCTCCTTTCCTGCTCTSTAGACTCTGGCAGAGGAGTTAATTTGGTTCAGTTTAGTTGGCCCTTGCGAATGATGGAGAAAATAGAAACAGCACGCTGTTCCTGTCGCTAGTTCTGATGCCAGGTATATCCAGAATTGTTCCAGCTGTGCCTGCCGCCACTGAGCAAATCAAAGGCTCGAGGTGGTCACTGCAGCTCTGAAGATGGCAACGTGGAACACGCGTGACTTGTTTCTGACTCCATCCRGCGGACAAGCCTTGTTCTCAACCTCACGCCAGCCCCCCGCGCTCTTGGGGCTCTGGCCTCAGAGTGACTCTGTAACTGGATGTTATTTAGGGTGTTAACAAATATCCCCTGCCAAGTCTTGCCGGACTTGGCTGAAGAGGTGTTCGCACCCAGCTGGACTGCTTGCAACCTGAAAGCATCCAGTGTGCCAACGGATTTTTGTGTATGCTCTGACCCACTTCAGCCAGGTTTAACTTAAGCCAAGTCCATCTAGCTCTGCACTGGAGCAGACAAGGAGCACTCCGATACCCTGTTCCACTAACTCTGCTGGGAATGATTGCCGTTCAGACTGTCCCGGTTGTACATATGCCACCCTCCCCTTAGGTAGCAGACACCAACTCTGATCATGAGTCTGTTTTATTCTTAATTTGTACACTTCAGCTATTTAATACATTTCCTTTCTTTCCTGCTAGCACGTTGATGGCAGTTTTTCTGTGAAGCCGTTAAAACAGAAGCAGATCGTAAGTACCTGTTTCCTGTCTACTGCTTGATTAAAGACATCTGCTGGTGTCCCACAGGTGCCCGACTGTACCCAGTGGGAATCTTCAGTGTTAGTTCACTGAGAGCCTGAAATCTCACCTTGTTAGCTCAGATATCACAAGCAAAGGCRCTGAGCTGCTGGCAACCCTTAACGTTGGGTGGGTTGTTGCACAACCAGATGGGTGTTGGGGGGAACAAATATGGCAGCGTGGGACTGGCAGAACAACGGTGCAGGTCTCTGCTCCTCTGGGAGGCAGGTGCTGTATATAGATCCAGTCTTCCCTATACGTTCCTGCCTTGCTGGCATTTGGTGCTTGAATGCAAAACTGGCAGAGCCCCTAGACATACCACGGTACTGATGCTTCCATGTCTGTATAGGTGCAAATAAATTAGGTTTGCATAAGTGAGCTTAAGTGCTGTATGCRTCAAGTACCATGAAGCACATCTGCTCATTGACACTGCCTGATCTCCTTAGGTTCTGTGTTCTGTGTGGAAGGGTATCTTTGCAGGCTTCCCTGGAGTGTCCTACCTGGAGGCTGAAAACTGTGAACTTTCCACATGTGTGTGTGTTAAGATAGTAGGGGATCGTCTTCTCCCTGCACAAGCTCCCTTGTTGTGCCCGTGGTATCTTTGGAGCAGCCCCAGGGACTGAGACCTTTTGGCTCATCTTGCCTGTCCCCTACGAGTATCCTGGGACTTGAGCAGTCACAGAAACGGTCTTGCTTTGAAGCTGTTGTTTATATACCAGACTGCAAGCGTTATGAGGGGAAGGGAAGAAGGGAGACTGGCAAACAGGGAAACATTAGGGATCTGTAGCCCTGTTTTAGCCCATCATGATGTGATGTGCAGAAGCTGTGTGTTGCCTTATCAGGATTGAAATTGCATCCAGTCTTGCACAGAGAGAAGTACATAAGCAACTGCAAACTGCTAAGATTGCCAAGAATTTCAGCTTCTGAAAGGAAATCCGGTAGTAATCCTGCTGCAAGGATCAGCTTGACATTGTCTGGGCAAAAGAGATGAGATTTTGGTGGTCGATCCCTTCACCTTTAGATGTGTGCTGTGTTTCTGCTTTAAACATGTTTGACTTCAGCTGCTTATGATTGATGGCTAGGGTTTTCTCATCTGAATGAAAAAGCCTTTTACTATCAAGAAGGTCATTAAGTGCCTTGATTAGACACTTTTTGCTCTAAGATGTTCCTTCCAGTCCCCAAGTCAGAAAAGAGCCACTAAACAGTACCAGTTAATCGTATATCAAAATTGCCTTYGGTAATTCACTATCTGCCTCACCAGTGCTGTGCGGAGACTCGTGGCCTGTCCTTCAGACTTGCTCAAGCCCAGTGGCAGCAATATTAGCCCTCGCTGCCAGAGCGTTATCCCGGTGCTAGTGGTGAGTTACTTGCCGCTCCAGCCTGACGTCTGTTCTGAGCGCTGTGCCCCAGACTGACCTGCGCTCCCCTCCCTTCCTTGGTGCTCAACTTGGCTGTGTTGCAGCGTGATCTCCTGGCTAGTTGATCAGTCTGGGTCACACAAGTATTTTTAATAGCGGCAGCCAGAGACTGTTCCGGAAAGGAGTGTATAGAGCGTGTGAAGGCAGGTTTGTAGTGGGAACATCCAGAAGAGCCGTACCTCTGAAGGGAGAGTTTGTGYGCTGTGCTGGAAGAGGGAAGAGGCTGCCTGAGCGCTGAGGGAGCAGAGCAGTGTGATGCCAGTGGTCCTTTTTCTCACATATTCTTCTGATCAGAGAAGAGCATTCATGAGCTGATGAAAAGCSACTCATCTATCTCGGTTGTGGGTTTTTGGGGYGATTTTTTAAAATTTTTTTTRAAAAAAAACAGTGCTTACATGGCTGTGAGCTCTCTGTGTCAGTGTTGGGTTACTGCGCACACTAACGCAGTGTGTACCATTCTCCATTTAGCACTCTGTACTCCCCAARTGGAGGGCTGTCTTGCTGGAAGGGCTCTCCAGGGAAGTTCCCACCCTACCACAGTATGGTTAGCTGACTCCTGCAGTGAAACAGTGTGTGCTTGTCTGTCTTTACTGGCAGAGCGTGTAACCTTCCCACTCAGTGTTTGGTTGTGGGTACTTTTTTTTATTGGCAGTTTGTAAAATGTAAYGCTTATATGTTCTCTCTCATGGCTTTTAAAATAGAAGGAAGCTCTTGCTAGAAGAACACACAGTACCACTGAAACTGAGGTAGCATCTGCACCCAAAGAGCGTAGAGCAGAGGTATAGAGTATATGTCTGCAGCATAACATTGTACGTTATTCCCCATCATGGCTTTTCTTTTGCCGTCCCCTCCTTGCCATTGCCAGGATTCCCAGGTACCTTTTGTGTGCATGGATCTCTAAAGCTCTTTGGGAGCAGGAAGCAGCAGCTAATGAGCTGAACTGCTTTGTTCTCTCAGCTGAGATCGGTTRTAATGTATGTACCAACCTGTTTAAAAAAATGCAACGTGATGAATGCAAACAGATGCATCAGCAGAAAAACATGACCTGGACTTGGCCGGTGGCTCCTGTGTGCGTCAGCTGAGGCTGTATATAGCAACAGAAGCCTATGGAAGGATGACGTGGTGCGGGATGGGTTGGAGAAGCGTGAAGGTGAAGGACTGCAYTGTGTACAATCACCTACTCCTTATTTACTCCTACTCTTTTAAAAACTAGAGATCTTTCTAGTAAGAGACATGTTGCACTGCTCACCCTTTTCCTACTGGGACATGAGCTTCTCGGGATTTTTAAAGACAAGCGGTTAAAATGAATGCAGACTCCTGCAGAGGCTTTGGTCTCTCCCTTCCTGAGTTGTTCTTTGCTTTGAGCTGACCACTTCTGCACTCACTGTCGCTCATCATGATCCTCCGAGGAGTCAGGATGCTGTAACAACACTCTCTTTGAAATGTCAAGTTACAAAAGGACATCTCCCTCATAATTGTTCCCAAACTTCCTGGGTGAGTTGTGAGCCACTGCAGAGGATTTTGCTCARTAGTCCAACAGCTGACCTCATTGCCATGAAATGCAGGGCTAGAACAGATTGTCTGCAAGCTGCACGCTGAGTTAAACGGGGAGACTCTGGAATTAGTTTGTTAAAGCTGCTGCGTCCCAGCTCAGAGCATTTCTAAACTGGCAGACAGGCTGGATATAACTAGCTCCTGCCCCCATCTTGGCATGTCATGTCTTCTGCAGCACTGAAATCCCATGGCAAAGCCATTGCTCTTCTGAGCACCTGGCTTGACAAAAGAAGAGGGGAGAGGCCAGTTACACGTGGAAATGCCAAAAGCCCTGGGATTGATGAGCTGTTGAAGCACTGGGTTCTCGGTGGCTTGGATTCACTGCATGGTGTCAGCTGGACAGTTACTGAAGATGGCAAGAAAGCATTTCCTTCCCCTGTTTGTGAGGTGTGTCACTTTGATACCTTGCAACCCCTTCACCATTTTACCTGTTGTGGGGTTTTGTGTGGAGGAACACGCCRTGCTCTGGGGAAGCTGCTGTGTAGCACCAAATCTCGGGGGACCAGTATCTTTGTGCATCCTTGTAGAGGCTGCTCCTCACAGCTGTAAGAGTCTCGTCTGTACTTGCTGGCTAAGCTGGGGAACAGGGGAGAACATCCCACAGTGCAGAGGCGGCTTGCCTTGCTCGGACTTGAACCGTCAGCCTTTCTTGCCTCAGTGCTCTAATTCAGCTGCTCGGGGGAGTTTGCAGGCAGCTGCCAGCGTCTGCATAAAGGGATGGCTCCAAGAAGTACGTCCCAGGTTTGGGGCTGTGAACAACTTCCACTGTGCCTAGAGCACTTTCTGCCACCACACACCCCAATTTAGAGATGCCACCAAGGGCCTGGAGGTGGTAATAAATGACGCTGCACTAATGTTGTCCCTMGAGTGCTTCTCACGCTAAGGGAGATGGTTTGTCTGTCTTCAGTAGTTTGACCTTATGCTCCCAGGTGATGAACAGGGAAGTGATGTGCAGCCACTGGTGTGCCGTAATGACCTGTTGGCAGAGCACCTCTCCTGAGGTTACAGAGACGGGTGGAAGTTCATCTTGGTTAAAGTTAAGCAGTGCTTCACAGAAGGAAAGGRCTGTGGAAGGCTGATTGCCTCTGGCTTGTTTGAGCTATGGGTACGTGTTCCCTGTTGATCTCTGAGACAAGCGTACTTGTTTTTTAGATGATTTTGATAGTGACAAAAGCGGTCACTTGGGCTCCCTGCTCAGACCGGGTGGGATGGCCACCACTTTTTGAGCAAGGAGAGGCTCATTATCCCAGCTATCCTTTGCARTATTTGTTTCTGTTAATTTTTTTGTGTGGCTCTAGGGGAGCCGGCTGCCGTGGGTGTAATATGGACATTTTGACACAGGGAGGGAGGGGAGGTGAYCACGAAGCAGCAATGACAGAGCAGCTGGCACTCCAACTGTTGTCTTCTTCCCTAGGTTGACCGGGTGAGCTATCTGCTTCAGGAGATCTACGGCATCGAGAACAAAAACAACCAAGAGACCAAGGTAAAGGTGCTCAGGAGGCTCCTGTTCCCTGAGCTGTGGGTTTCCAGCCTGCAYCTTCTGCTTTTGACCTTAACTGTGGGGCTTGGCAGGGCAATGTGGAGATGCTTCCCAGAATAACTGTCAAGTCTGTGTGCAGGCACTGAAGAAGCCCAGGGATGGCAGGTCCTCACTGTTGGAAGGCGCAAACAATCAGTGGAGTTGTGCTGAGATAACTTTAGATAGCATGAGACTCTTGAGGATATTCCCTGTGGCTGGAATTGCTGGGAGAGRAGGAGATCAGTGCCCCATGGGGCAGAGCACTGATCTTTAGGGCTTGTAGAGACAGGGGGCCAGTGTCAGCTGCTGCTCTTGGTGCCCTGAGGCTGCTGGCCAGTCTAGGTGCTTCCCAGTTTGCCCAGCCAAGAGTATCTTTTTTTTTCTCATTGATTGTAAATGAGCATTTCCTCGCAGGCTCCTCTGAAATCTTCCCTTTGGTGCCCACGCCATCTCACTGCCTCTCTGCAATCAAGGCAGTCGTGCCTGGTGTGTCTGTGCTTTGCTCCTGTGACTCCATCATCTCCTGTTTGTAGGGGAGGTTTTTTGTTTTATTTTTTTATTARTGGGGGGACTTCATGTTCCCATAGCATTGCAGGGAACTGAGCTCTCTAGGGCTTGCCAGTGTCCAGAGAGCAGCCTGCGTCCCCCAGCAAGAAGGGAACACAGCATCACTAAAAGATGTAATGCAAATGCCTYAACCAGAAACATTGCCCATCTTTAGGCAGGAGCTTCTGCCGACTCCCAGCTTGCTGCACAGCCCCATGCAGATTACGTGACTGCTTTACGCTCGCTTTAGCCTTATGCAGAGCTGCCCTTTGCTGCCACCTGGGCTTCAGAGTGTACCAAGTGCTGGCCTCAGGATCAGACTGCTCTGGTGTGTGTAGTGCGTGATTTGCAAACAGAGGAGTAGTCAAAGAGCAAGACAAGCAGGATTTCCTCTCCGAGCAATGCGGTGTCCTGCCCAAAGCATCCTGTGATCTCCATCTGGCTGTGCCAACAGGTCACGCCTGAAGAGGCAGGAGGGAGAAGTCTTTTCAAAGATTTTTCTTGTACAGGATCTCTTTAAGAGGACTGAAGGCTTCTGTTTGGGTCCTCCAGGGTCTTGTGATGATTCTCTTGATCCAGCAATCACGCATTTTTGGCCCATCAGACAAGTGGCCAGGGGCCATTTTTGTTCTTCCTGGTATACTTAGGAAACCATATGAATGGGAAAGCAAAATGCCTGCCTTCCCTACCTCCCAAAATAGATGAGGAGTGCATGTGATGGGGCAGACAGGCTTGCAGCCTTTTGCTGGCRTGGTCAGCAGGCTGGGTGTGGATGAGGCAGCAGCAGATGCTGTATATTGCAGTTTAGACCAAGGTTGCCTGTGGTCTGGCATGTGTTAGCCCCGGTGACCAAAGCGACCTCGTGAAGTGGGAACAGGTGAAGGTGGAAGGAAGGTGGCCCATGCTGGGTCATCAGTTTGGTGGGCTCTGGCATAACTTCTATGGCATCGGTGGGGAGACTGTGGGGTTCTCGGGTGTCAGTGCAGAGAGCTCTTGTGGTTGGAGAGTGGGTTTCTCCTCCCAGCAGCAGCTTGCTTGGTGTCTCTCATCCAATTTCTGGGGCTCTGAGTGATGGAAAGACTAGTGTGATGCATATTCATGTTGAATGGGTTCACACTGACCTTTTTACCAGGGTAGCTGTGAGCAGTGAGCATCCCAGGCTGGTTCTCCTGCAGCTGCATCRAAGCTTGTGCCAGGTGAAGATGTTGTGGCAGGAGAACCACTCACTCCATCGCTTGTTCAGAGGACCTGTGGAAACTGGGCTAGACATGGCTGGAGTGCCTCCTTCTGTCAGCCCAAGGGCAGCCTGACCTGCTGCATGCCACAGTCAGCAAGCAGCTCCTTTTGGGGCTGCTCTTTCTCTGTGGRCATGGGGCAGAAAGGCTGGACTGCYGAAGAGCCCGCTTCCCTGCTGACCCTGGGAGCCACCAGGCTGGCAGGCAGGAGCTTGTTCTTGGTCCCCCTCCGCCAAGGGGGTCCCTACCCCAAAGGGGCTCCCCTCTACACCCAGCCTAGCTCTGGGGAGGGACAGCTGTGCCATGAATTCACAGGACAGTGCCCTGGTCTCTGGCCTTTAGTGAGCTCAGAGCAGAGCCCCGAGAGGAAGGAGTGTCCGCAGCAGGGCTGTGTGGACTGGAGCTTGCTCTCCTTGGGAAACCCCTGCTGAGAGCTGCAGAAAGAGGATGCCAGCTCTCTCACAGACTTTTGGGTGGGAAATTTCCCCAGGCTTCAGAGTCCCTTGGCAATTCGATGTGGTCCTTTCCATTCACATGCCAACATCTTGCCTCTCGTTGCAGCCTTCAGATGACGAGAACAGCGACAACAGCAACGAGTGTGTGGTTTGCCTGTCGGACCTCCGCGACACCCTCATTCTGCCCTGCAGACACCTCTGTCTGTGCAATTCCTGCGCTGACACCCTGCGCTACCAGGCCAACAACTGCCCCATCTGCAGGCTGCGTGAGTATGTGCCCAGGAAACAAGGGCATCTTTCTTTCTCCTGGRCTCCTGTTAAGTCAGTACAGGCTGTGAGAGGGAGCGTGTATTTTATATACCCCACCCCAAGGCTCAGCATYAAAGATGCTGCTGCTCTCACTAGCATCTGGAGAGTCCTGGCACCTAAAATAACTGTCCTCGAGCAGGGAAGGAGGAGAGCACATGAGAGAATGGCCCTTTGTCCAGTGCCTCCCTGGCCACTTGCCCCCTCCCTGGAATGGACCCGAAGGTGCCGGTGCTCTGAGCCATGSCATGTGGGCAGTTCTTGTGTTTTGGTGAAGAAGATGGAGAATCCCCCAAAGGAAGGGATGTAGAAGCTTTATCCTGAGAGTATTTGGCGAAGACAGCAGCCAGCCTCACCGGAGGGCTGTCCAAGTCCTTTGCATGATTTTTTTTTCCCCTCTGACAACCTTACTTTGACTTCACCAGGGAGGCAGAGGTGAGATAACAGTCAATTTGGAGTCCTTTGCTTTGCCAGGAGAATTAGGAGGATCTGCTTAACCCCTGCATTGCTCAGCTCCCTAAAGATGGAAAAAAATAAATACCTGTTCTGACACTCAGGCAGCACTTGCTGAATTCCATGTCTTTTCTCAAAAGCACAGAGGCATAGGAGCCCCTTGAGAAAATGCCTGTGTTTTTGCTGGAATAGGCAGATCATGTGTGTTACCCTGTGCTTGGTCTCTGAGGTATTTGATKGTTTCTAATTGATACTTCTCAGAAAAAGAAAAAAGAGCCTAAGACAGATGTTTGGCCTGAGAAATTAAGTCTAAACAGTTCAAACTTGGCAAAGATGCAGTAACCAAAAGCAAGATCTTATCAGAGGAAGTCCCAGACAGCTTTGACTAGAAGTAGCACAATTTAAAACACAGGAGCAGCATTATCTCATCTGCATGCTGCAGCGGAGTAGGTTGTATTTGTTTGGAAAGTGCCCCCATGTCAGACTTCCTGGGAATCTGCTTCTGGGGAGTGCAGAGGCAGCGAGGACAGATTTGCACCTCTGTCCTCTGGCTCTAGGGTGATCTTACAAGCAGCTGGGTGCAACAAGAAATGCCTGGGCTTTTCCTTATGTATGAGCAAGTTCTTACAGCTGTGTCAGAACAGATGTCTGGCTCRTTCATATGCGCCCTTGGCAGAGAGGAACTAACAATATTAAAGATCTGCAGATAGAAAATGGGACTGTGGGCAGGGAGTGGAGATCAAAGCTGTTGTGGTGGGAGGACCAAGGGATCGCCGTGCTGGAGACAGGAGTTCAGCCACCAGCCCTCTGGCTGGGTTCGCAGCTCTTGCAGAGCCTCTCACCACCATAGCGCTGGCCAGTGAGTGAGCAGCCGATGGCAGGAGCGATGCTTCTAGTGCCAGCTGGACCCCAGGGCTGAGACTTGTGGGGTCTGAATGAACCCAAAGTGGTTTTGCGTGAGATCCCCCACCATTTGTAGCTTGCAGTGTGCTGCCAGAGGCTGAGCTCATGTTTTTCTTACTGTGTTGTACAGTGTCAGGCCTGAAGCACCTCTGTACTACATGACTGTACCGGGGCAGGCAGCGCCTGTTCTCTGCAAGGGCTACGTGTACCCAGACTTTTTTGGCCAGCAGATAGACCGATCAACCAGAAGCCAGACCATAGCGCTTGGTTTTGGTGTGCTCCATGGTCCTGCTCCCCATGCACACAGGAAGCTCCCCCATGCCGACAGCGTGTCTGCCGCAAGCTGAGTTCCTCCGGCACGTGTCTGTCATGGCCTGGTCCTGTTTGGCCGCGCGGTCACCTGCCTGCTGTTCTCTCCTAGCCTTCCGCGCCCTGCTGCAGATCCGGGCTGTGAGGAAGAAGCCGGGGGCTCTGTCGCCGGTGTCGTTCAGCCCTGTCTTGGCACAGAGTGTTGACCATGACGAGCACTCTGTAAGTATCTCGCAACCCCGTGTACAAAGCCTGGGCAGTGGTCTCGGCCTGAGTGGGCAGCTTGTGCGTGCATGAGTTGCTCGGCCTGATGGCTGGCGTCCCTGGGACCTCAGGGSGTGCACTCGGGCCTTGGAGCGAGGTCTCCCTGAGCAGTGCAGCCTCTCTTGTCAACCCTGCTAGGCAGCCAGAAACTCTCCTCTCGTGGATTAGTAATACGACTGGTTTTAGTCAAGTGCCCTCCTGTCTTTTGGAGGAAACAAATGCACAGAAACCTTAGCCTGAGAAGGTTTCTTGGGACCTGTCTCAGCAGAAAAGTGSCAGACTCTGGGCATGACAGGGTGGGAGCTGGGAAAATGAGGGGGGTTACAGTTTGACTTGCACGCACATCTGTGTGGCAGCACGCTCTGACTAAATGCCCTTGGCATGGTAGCAGAAAGGCCTCCTTGTGCCAGCCTCCCTGAGTGCTCGGGGTCTCGGCAGGCAGCTGGGGGAGCGTGGGATGGAAAGTGTGGTGCTGGTGGTGTCAGGGCCCGGTTGCACGTCCCCGGTGCGGTGAGGGCAGCAGCTCATTGCCCGAGCAGTGCAGTTGCACAGCTGGTTCTGGYGAGACACATAAGAGCAGGGTGAGGAGAGGGAGATCTGCATCTAGATCATCTTACAGACTTCCATGAGAACAGAAAGATATTGTCGCAGAAAAAGCCTGGTTTATCCATCTGTCCTCTGCAGCATTGTAGCCCTGCTGCCTTCAGCTGGGGCTAAGAAATAGGGCAGGGGAGAAACCCCGAGGGTTGTGAAGCAGAGCGTGGTGTGTAGAGGAAGCCGGTGCTGTCACTGGGAGCGAGGTGAGGAGATGCTGTGTGTCTCTTCGTGTCACTAACCTCAAGAAACAACTTCTTTAAAACGTGGTTTTCTCTTGACAGTGTCCCTTTAAACCCCTTAAAGTGAGCACTGTCTCCCTGCCCAGCAGGAAACCTAGAAGGGGAACAGTAAGTGGACTTGGTTGTATTTGGCTCCTAYGGCAATTCTTTGCCAGCGGCGTCACTAGCACGTGGAAGCGTTACACRTGCGAGGGCTTGCTGACACGCTGGGTTGGACTTGTGCCCCTGCACAGGCTGCGACACTCCACGTACTGCCTCCATGTTAGCGGTGAGACGCTCACACCCCGCATGGACGATCACTAACCTCCCTGGTTTGCGTGCGGAGGAATATGCGAGATGGAAGCAGCTTGCCARAGGGGTCTGACGTTGACTCAGGGACTGTCCCCAGGTCCTGAGCCTGGCTGCTTTAGAGTTGCTGACCAAGATGTTTCCGTAGCTTTGTTAGGACTGCGGGCAAGCTSCTGTCCACCTGGCTCACCCAAAAGCTTCCTTGCGCTTGTCTCATCCCCTTGGCAGTTCGGCGTGAGCACTTCTTGTTGTGATTTCCATCCCGGTGCGGGGGTGTGGAGGTAGACAAATAGGCACAGCTGGACCAGGTCTTGCATTTGGGAGCACTGGCTGCAATGGGCTGTTTTGCTTTTACAGAAACAGGAAGGATGGAGCTTGTTTTGCTGGGGACTCCCCGAGCTGGTGTGAGAGTGTGTAACTGGAACGCCGTGGTGGGGACAGCATGAATGGCAATTGTGGGGGACCGGGAGCCAGGAAGGGGAAAGGTGAGGGAGGCCCCCAGGCCAGGAAGAGTCTCTTTGTGCCCTYTTTGTGTACTCCCATCAAATGCAGCTACAGCTGTTATTGGTATCAAGGAGGCTGCAGTTTTCTTTTGCTGAAGCCGGCCTAGATGCTCGGCCTTACGAGGAATGTGGCCTGCTGTGCTTGCCAGGCCTGGAGAAGAACCTGAGGGTTCAGGTAACGCGGCTATTGCAAGCTTGGCACGACCCTGGCTCTCTGCGAGCCTCCTACAGCGACCAGCAGTACTCCTGCTGGAGCAGGGGGCTCGGTGGGTGGTGTAGTGGTAAGGGTCCCAGGAGAGAGCAGTGTCTCTTAGGGTTGTTTGAAAGCTTAGTAACTTGCAGCGAGGGTGTTGTAGCCATGGGCTGAGAAACCCTTCTCCAGCCTCTGAGCTGTGCCGCAGAACCTGAGCTTTCACCGCAGCAACCCAAAATGAGCAGCCTTTGAACCCTCAGGCCGTGGTCTACATAGCCAGGAGAAAATGTCCCAAACATGAGCCAGGGGGTTTTGTCTCCCTGACTTTTCTGTCCACAAAGTAGCACCTCCGAGCTGCTGTCTGGAAATGAAATGTTTTTGTGGAGATGGCTTTTGGCCCCACTGCCTACAGGTGGCAGCAACTGTGAACGGATTCCTTGTTCAGCTGACTTGGTTATCTTGCAGTCACCAGCTGTGGTCTTCAGCACAAGCTTATAACCGTCACAAGACCAATACTTAGGGGATGTGGGTTGATGCTCGACCCCAGGTGCCTTTCTTTTCCTCCCGGTCAGATCTAGCTCCTTCTGTGACCACAAGTGAGTCAGTTCAGCGACCAGCTCACACCAAATGAATGGCTGTGCTGGAACAGGTTGCTGGGCAGGCCCATCTGCAGCTGTGTGATTGGGAGATCAGGCACAGAGAAGCTACAGGAGTTCATGGCCAGGCTGAGCAGCAACACGCCATCTTAGGTACAACATAAAATCACCTCCCTGAGGGTACAGGGCTGAAACAGCTTTATTTTAATGTAAGCCTGGACTGCTGCCATCTTGCCTCTTTGCAGCGGGCTGGGTTGAGCTGCCTGTAACCTACTGGGTTGCAGCGTAAACCCCATTTATCTCCGAGTCCACAGGACCTTGATGATCAGGAGGAATTTTGGAGTTAAACCAGTGTTGGTTTAATGGCTTTGCAAGGGTCCCTCCGACCGGCAGCTTAGTGAATTACAGGGGGAATGGGAATTGGTGTGGTTTTGCCCTCCTCACTTACAGCATCAGTGGTTCTGTGATCCCTTTCCTACCTTTTAACAGAGGCGACTGTGCATTGAGCCAGCGTTAGCAGCTGGGAGGACGGAGTCCGTGGGAGCAGTGGAAGTGGTGTAGGCTCTGAGGACCAGCTCTCAGCTGGTGCACACGTACTCCCCTCCTTTGACTCTCTCAGTGACTCTGGTGGTGCTGTGAAACAGCTGCGTGTGCCAGGGCTGGAAGCACAAGTGGGGTGCTGGTTGAGCTGGAAGGGTCTCTGAACCATCGGAGGAACTTTTAGGGGAGAAAAAAAACACAAACGTATTTTATAGCAACTTTGTTAGGAACCTGCTTTCCCACCCTCCTTGTCTGGCTCTTGAAAGAGCTCCCTAGTATGGGGGGGGTGTGCAGAGCCACGTTCTGGCTTGCTGAGATGCCCAGACTCTCAAGCGTTGCTCTGGAAACTTGCCTGGACCATCAGTGTTACAACCCAAAAGGGAGTGTGCGGCTGTTGCAGGGGAAGGAGGCTGAGGCTCTCTGGAGAGGTGGCTGTGGGGATGGGCTGCTGGGGAGCGCAGCGTGGGAGGTGCAGGGCTGCGTTGCAGCGGGGCCTCCCCTTCCTAGAGAGGCTTCCAGCCTGGTCAGCGTTTCTTAACATGCCCCTCTCTTTCTCGCCCACAGAGCTCTGACAACATCCCTCCAGGCTACGAGCCCATTTCCTTGCTGGAAGCGCTGAATGGCCTTCGCTCTGTTTCCCCCTCCATCCCGTCAGCTCCTCTGTACGAAGAAATCAACTACTCTGGCGTGGTGGATGGGATGCCGCCTGCGAGCCGACCGCTTGTTGGGATGGACAGAGCCGTGGAGAGCAGCCACCAAAAGGGCAAGCGGAGCAAGTCTCCAGATAGGTCAGCATGGGGACAGAGGTGTCCACTCCTCTTGCAGGTCCTGAGGGCTTGTGGCCACACACACTGGGAGCCTGGAGAGGGCTCTGGCTGGTCCCACCACTGGTAGCACTGCTAACTCAGAATTTTAGGAGGCCAGCAGGTACTCATGCCAGTGAGAGGACTGGGACAGTGCCCCTGTGTTCAGCCTGAGGTGACCAGCTTATGTCTCCTAAGGGCTGGCTTTGTCACCAAAAGAAAGGATTTTTAACAAGGAGATCTCATTCAAACTTTGGATGGAAATGTCTCCTTTCCAATGCAGTGAGTCCCTAAATTTGCATTTGACATCCAAACGTTGGATTTTGACGTTCTATGGAGTTCCCCAGGAACAAAAGAATGGGGAGGGGAGAGAAGTGACCTGAATTTCAGAGCACAAAATGCTGAGTGATACCCTTTAGTTGTTGTCTGAAGCCTCCTCTAGTGGCCTCGTGATGGAGGATGTAGGTGTGGATGCCGTGGAGTGGGCAGCCCACTGCAGGTGCCCTTCACATGTCCCTTGCGGGGCCGTACAGATGGGGTTGGACTGGGTTTGTTCCTGGCACTCCTCACTCTGCTCCATTCCAAATTTCCCCCTGGGRAGGGAGCCCCTGAAGGTGTGAGGAGCAGCATGGGGCCCGGGCCCCTTGCTTTCCATGCAAAGGCAGATTTGTCCAAGTTGTGTCACTGTGCCAAAGCTCTGCATCGCTTGGCTCTGTCCTGGAAACTCTGCTGCTGCTGTTCTCCGTGTAGCTGATGCCGGAGGGCCCCGCTGAATTTAGCTCAATAGTTTGAGCTCCTGCTCGTGCGTGTTGGCCTATGCTGCTGGTGGAGGGACGGGGCAGGGATGGTGACAACTTGAGCTGCTGCCACCGAATCCCCCAGGGCCCGCGGTGCTGGCAGCACTGCAGCTCCTTGCAAATGGAGTTTCTCTTGCCGCAGCACACTACGGTCTCCCTCGTCCCCAATCCACGAGGAGGATGAAGAGAAGCTCTCCGAGGACTCTGACTCGCAGCCACCGCTGAGCGGGGGTGAGCTGGTCCTGAGAGAGACCAGCTCTCCAGAAGTAAGTGGGCTCTGCTGGGGAGCTGCTCTGAGCCAGAGCTCTCCTTGGGGGGCTTCTTCTGGGACACGGGAGGTGCCTCGCGAAGGGCCATCGCTTCCTCAGTGACAGGGTAAAGATGAGCTTGTTAGCACGAGTAGCCCGGAGCCAGCAGCCTCGGCTGCCCTTATTTACCTGTAGGGCTCCACGGGGAAGGACGTGGCCACTCCCTGTGGCCCTCACACCTCTTTGGGAGCTGGGGCGTTGGAAAGCCACTCTGTCCTGGAAACTCTGCTGCTGCTGTTCTCCGTGTAGCTGATGCCGGAGGGCCCCGCTGAATTTAGCTCAATAGTTTGAGCTCCTGCTCGTGCGTGTTGGCCTATGCTGCTGGTGGAGGGACGGGGCTTCCCCAGCTTCCTGGGTGAGCCCAGCGGTGTTTGGGGCAGGGAWGGAAGCCGGGCCTTGCTGGGCTTCCAGCACCAGCTGCCGTTGCCTGTAGAACCCCTCCATCCCGGCCCGTGGTGCCACAGCGCTGGTGGGTGGCCCCTCGCTCCCTCCCTGAAACAAGTCCTGGCCCTGAGCGCAGCTCTCTGGGGAAAGCCGGAGCAGGAGACGAGCGCAGCGAAGGCCTCCAGCCCGCAGAAGTAACCTGTGCTGTTCCTCCCTACAGAGCGTGGCAGGGGAAGAGATGGAGGAGGCCTCGTCCCTGCAGCAGGGTAGGTGCGCACTCGGCCGTGGGGGCGGCCAGACCTCGTCTKGGTGTCCAGCTCTGCTGTGGTGGGACGGGGACAGCTGGGGAATGAACGTAAGAGTTCAGAAACATCCAGCCCCCAAGTCCATCTCTGAGCTGCTGTGCTTCACCAGGGAAAGGTGCCAGGGTCTCTTCTGGGAAGTGGGGGAGCAAAATCAACAAATCTCCCTRGTTTATTTGCCAAGCATCTCTCCTTGCTGTAAGCTCTACACAAGTAGAGCTTTCCATGGGCTGTCTCCTCGCACGGCTGAGGGGGAAGTGGCTGCGTGCACCACTGTGGTCCKGGTGAGAGCACAGCCACGGTACTGGGCGTGCAGGATGTGCCTTGTGTCTTTGGGATGGGTCTCTGGTGCTTAGTCAGCATCCAGAGGGCATGAGGAGGGGATGAGAGAGGAGCGCAGGGTGCATTTTGGGGCATGAGCCTGCACATGAAGAGGTGGCCCTTAGGCACTGTGACCTGGGCCAGTCTGACCGGCTCTCCTGAGACCTCTGCGGGGCTGGGGGGGGCCGGAGAGCTTCCTCAGCTGTCCTGGCCGCGTGCCCCTGCAGAGCTGGTCTGGGGACTGAGGGGCTGCGCTCTCGGCTCCTTCTAGGTAGCCGCCCGCCCTCCGTCGAAGACGTCCTGCAGGACGGCAGCTGCGGCGAGCACAGGAGCCTGACGCAGTCGGAGAACGACCCTCCGGTAGACGTCTACCTGCCAGGTAATGGCCGTGCTGTTGGGGTTGGAGGCACGCTGCTGACCTGCTGCGCTCGTGGCTCGGGTTCGAGGCACCGAGGGGCCCGGGGGGTTTGAGGACTGTGTGCCTGAGCGCGGGCAGCCTCCCCAGCCGGGGCGGCGTGCTGCAGCCCTGGGATGGGACAGGAACGCACCTGCCCGGAGCACGGGCTCCCGCTTCCGCCCAGTGGGCAGAGCGAGCTGTGGGCGAGGGGGGCTAACACAGAGGTAACTTGCCCTCCCCTTCTCTCTTCTCCTCCCTCACCCTTTTGTCTCTGTCCTTCCCCTCCTTTCTCCTCTCCGGGCTGCRGCCGCTCGATGGCACGGTTTGTGTGACAGTGGCCTCCCATGCCTGCCCCCAAACCGCGCTCCTGCTTTCGGCCGAGGGAGGGGAACCATCTGGGCCGGCTGCTGGGAGACTGAGCCAGCGTGGGGGGCAGCGGGCACCCCTCTGCCGCGGGGCGGTGTCGCGGCGGGGAGGGAGGCAGGGTGCCGTGCTTTGCTGGCAAGCACGGCCGTGGGACGCTGCGCTCTCCTCACCCCCGACCGTTGTTGCAGCCTGTTTTCTTCCGTAGAGTCGCAGTCTGTTCTGAGTACCTCTCTAATGTCTCCTTCCCTCTGTCTGCCTTCCTCCCTCCTGTCTTGGGCAGCACTGGGTCCCGATTCCTGCTCTATTGGTATAGAGGAGTAAGCTGGTACGTCTTCTCGTTCTTCTTACGCATCGCTGTTATGTGGGGCAGCAGGACCCCTCCTGGGAAGGCCGGCAGCCGGGAGAGAGCGGGGATGGGACTGATCCTGGCCATCGGGGTAGGGAAGGAGGGGGCAACAAACCGACCAGCCTGCACTGCTGGCTCTGTCCTGGCTCCCTTCCCCTTCCTGGCACCAGCTTCCCTGCACCCCGCAGGGGTCCCCGCTGTCCCCCAGTGCCAGGGCCCCAGGCGAGGCAGCAGAAACCCCAGTCCTCCCCACCAGCTTCTGCTGGGCTCCTGGGTGAGGGTTCTGCTGCCTGGTGGGTACCGTGAACGTCTGCTGGCTTTTCCCAGGCTGGTGGCAGATAGTGCGTCCCCTTCGTCTCCCGTGTCCCACCCCAGGCGCTTGCTGAACAAGCAGGGGCAGAGGGGATGGAGCTCGGGGGCTCTCCTGTGGTCAGTCCAGGGTAGGAAGGGGATGGGGGGGGTGCTGGTCTGCTTGGGCTTGGCAACCAACCAACTAGTCTGACCCCAGGGCTGGCACCCTTGGGGCTGAACCCCCTTCTCCTCCCTCAGGTTCATCCGACTTCACCAAGACGCTCCCCGGCCGCGGCACCGGCAGCCCCACGCAGCCCCTTCTCTTCGAGCAGACGCGTCTTCACCTGGAGGACGAGCAGAGCCTCTCGTGAGCGGGGCCCGACCTCCCTGCCCCTGCCGCCGGACCCCAGACCCCACRCACCGGCCTCTCCCCCCGCTCCACAGCGGGGCTGGCCCGTGCTCACCCCCCCCGGCGCTGCAGCCTGGCGGGTCGCACCCCCACGGCTTTTTTTTAAAGACGTGCATGTTCCGGCAGCCAAGGGGCGGTGGGTTAGGGGCTGACATCGTGTTTTTACGTGGGGTGTGGGAGGGCGGGGAGGGTGGTTTTGGGGTTAAAAGCAGSAGATGAAGGACACTACCCTTGTATATTTTGTACACACCGAGCGCAGCCCTTTGCTGTCACTGCCCCTGTACATAGCTGCGGCTCTCCCTGCCTGGCCCCAGCCTCTGGGGGCTGGGGTGAGCCTTGCTGGGGTGCAGGGCTCCGCGGGGAGGGGGGTCCCTGCCCGCGCCGTGTGCCTTGTTCTGCTTCTGCGGCGGGTCCCGGGGCGAGCCCCCCCCTTCCCCCCTCTATGTTTGTAG
>JASVER010000008.1:2252914-2309196 GCA_030449065.1 Oceanodroma leucorhoa
ATGCCCGGCGGAGGGGCGGGGGCAGGGAGCGGAGGGGCGGGGTCAAGGCGCGGAAGGGTGGGGCCTCCTTGCTCTCGCCCGCCTCTTTCCCGGCGTGCTCTTCGGCGCGCCTAGCCACCAGCCCCGCCCCTCAGCTTTGTCTCATTGGTCGGGGGCGCCGCCGGCCTCCGTGCGGCTSTTGCCTAATATGGCGAGCGACGCGGGCAGCAGCGCCCGCTCCCATTGGCCGCCCGCCGCCATTGGCCGCCCCGCCGAGGGCGGGCGCGGGGGTTGGCGGGCGCCGCCGAGCGCCCATTGGCCCCGCGGCGCGCGGCGTGCCGCCACTGGCTCTTACGGCGGTCGGTCCCGCCTCCTCGTCGCCGTCGCCGCCGCGCGTGCGCGGAGCGGGCTCCCGGAGCGGGCGGCGAGGCGATGGCGGCCATGGGGGCGATGGCGGCCATGGGCGCGCTGCCGGCGGGCGCGGGGGCGCTGCCGCCGCTGCCGACGCTGGGGGTGCCGGGCGTGCCCGAGCTGAAGCCGCTGACGCGGTACGAGGCGATGCGGCTGGGCCCGGGCTGGAGCCACTCGTGCCACGCCATGCTGTACGCGCCCAACCCGGGCATGCTCTTCGGCCGCATCCCGCTGCGCTACGCCGTGCTGGTGAGGGGGCGGGCGGGGGGCCGGGGGCCGGGGCCGGGGCCGGGAGCAGGGCGGGGCGGGCGGGCCCTCGGGCTGGGTCGGGCCGGGCTGGGTCGGGCCGCGGGCTGCGGGGGAGGCGGGCTGAGGGCAGGCGGGCGGGCCCGGCCGGGCGGCGCGGCGGCTCTGGCTGTCCGGTGGTTCCTGTGCAGCGCGGTAGCTTCAGGCTTGGCCGAGGCGGCGGCGGGCCCGAGCCCGGGGGGGAGCCCCCGGGACCCCCGGCTGTGCGGCCGGGGCGGTTCCGCCTCGGCTCCCCGGCCCAGGGCCGCGGCGAGCTCTCGGAGACGGTGTCGGTGAACGGTCCTGGATGCGCTGGAGCTGGTAGGGCCGCGCTGAAGCGGCCGGGAGGCTGCCCCGCGCTCCTCCGCCTCCCCGGAGGCCTCCGTGGCGCCGGGCTGGGGCGCCCGCGCCTCCCCTCGCCCCCCCCCCCGGGGGCTCCGCTGTGCCCCATTAACACCATGCGCCTCTATTGCAGATGCAGATGCGATTTGACGGACTACTGGGCTTTCCCGGGGGGTTCGTGGATCGCCGTTACTGGTCCCTGGAGGACGGTCTGAATCGGGTGCTGGGCTTGGGTTTGGGCTGTGTGCGCCTGACGGAAGCTGACTATCTGTGCTCACACCTGACAGAGGGGCCACATCGCGTGGTGGCACACTTCTACGCCAGGCAGCTGACCCTGGAGGAGCTGCATACCATCGAGATCAGCGCGGTGCATTCCCGAGACCACGGGCTGGAGGTGGGACATCCAGGGAGGGGGCGTGTAGAGCTCTGAGCGTTAGTCCCAGGGAAGACGAAGCTTCCCTCCTAGGTCTGCTGGGCTGCCGTCTCTGGCAGCCCAGCGGGGGAATGCACCGCACGTAGAGCTGCCGTCGGCGAGTGCCGTGCACCGCCGCGTAGCGCTGGCGTTAGGAGGTCTGGCTGTTGGCTGGGGTTGTGTCTCGGGCTCCGGAGCGTAGCGAGCTCGAGCTCCGGCCTTTCCCGGCGACCGCCCGCGTAGGGAAGAGCCCTATTTACTCGCTCAGCCTCAGGACGCGGGTGAGGTCCGTCTTGCATCTGGTGGGCATCTCCCCCTGCCCTGGGCTGAGTAACCTGGACCGGAATCGTGACCCTCGGTGCGGTGATGTGTTGCTGTAACCCGAGTTCTCCCCGGCTTGCACAGAGGCCGTGCGGGAGGCAGCCTTCCTCCCGGGTAGCGGGGTCCGGCTGTCGGCCCGGGGTAGAGCGCGAGAGCCAGGGTCTCCCCGCGCGCCCGTGAGGCGCTCGGCAGGTTTCGGCAGCTGCATGAACGGAGGCAGTTGGTCCTGGGTTGTGGCGTGGTTGAGGGGGACGCGTGGGTAAGCCGTGGTGTCCCCAGGCAGGGCAGGGCGTGGGGGGGGGAAGCGGGGCTCCCCGTAGCGGCCTGGGGCAGCGGGATCCCCCCGAAGGGGCAGGAGGGGGAACGGAGCCAGGGCTGGGCTGGGCAGGGAGAGCAGGGGCCTGGCGGGGCTCGGGGAGGGGCAGCGCAGGGGCTTCAGCCGGGCTGGGGGCAGGCAGGCGAGGGCAGGCGGGCGAGGGCAGGGGTCGGTGCGGGAGGGAGGGGCAGGGCCTGGCAGCTGGGGCAGGGCGGGCCTGGGCCGTGGGCTGGCGGGGTGCCGGGGTGAGGGTGTGGGGGCAGAGGGTGGTGCGGGGGGGGGGGCTGGTGCTGCCGTGACCTCTGCTGAGCTGCGCTCCGTGCTGTTGCAGGTGATGGGCATGGTCCGTGTCCCCCTCTACACCCAGAAGGACCGCATGGGCGGGCTGCCCAACTTCCTGGGCAACTCCTTCGTTGGAACCGCCAAATTCCAGCTGCTCTTTGCCCTGAAGATCTTGAACATGGTGCCGGAGGAGAAGCTGGCCGAGGCGGTGGCTGCCACACAGAAGCCGAAGAAGCCGGCTGTTGACCAGGCAGCAGGGGCGACAGGAAACGCGCCTGCTGCTAAGCCGGCGAACGAGCTGGCGGCGCTGGCTAAAACCGGCAACGAATTGGCAGAGAGGGCAGAGAACCAGGCAGCTGTGCAGGCAGCGGCYGAGGCGGTGGAGCAGCCGGTGGCTGGGCTGGAGAGCGGGGCCGTGGCGGAGCAGCTGGTGGCTGTGCCAGCGGCCGAGGCGGTGGAGCAGCCGGCGGGGCTGGGGGCAGACGCTGTGGCGGAGCAGCCGGTGGCTGAGCCGATGGAGTGACGCCGCCGTGTTTGCGCTTGATTAAAAGTGGGTGAGACTAGAGACTTTCTTCTAACTTCCCAACCCGTCGCTGGCTGCAGTTGCTGCCCACGCGATTCCGCTGCCCAGCCGGGAGGGTTTGGGTTTGTCTGAAGCAGGGGAAAGCGATGTATTTTTATGGCCATTAAACTCTAGCGAGCTTCCCAGATCAACCTGCACAGCCCCCCGCAGAGAGTTCATGTGCTTACGTGAGGGCGCCGAAGCCTTAGAATTATGCTTTGATTTCAGGGACGCACTGCTGCTGTCAGGTCCCCGTTTCATTTTTTAAGGAACAAAAAGTCTTATTTTTTAAATGCCCCGTGTTGACTTGGACGTGGCTGTGTTTGCAGCAGACGCAGCTGAGGGACGGGGCTGCCGGTCAAGCACCTCTGCCAGCGTTGGTGGAAGGGCTCCCCTCCGCCGGCGGCGGTGCGGCCGGGCTCCCGCTCGGGGTGCCAGGGTGGCGTGCCGTGAATTCCCTCTGGGGCGTGGGGGAGCGCTCGTGGGGGTTTCTACTTGGAGATCTGTGGGAGCAGGAAAGTGGAATAAATGGCTTTGCTGAACGCTTCGCAGTCAGGATGGTTCTTGACTGCCGGCACAGAGCCCGCGGCCACCCGGGGGTGCAGGGGCTGGGGCAGCGCGGTGCCCGTCGGGTCCCTCTGCCTCAGGGCTCTGCCCCTTGCTGCTCTGTGCCGGGGCGAGAAGCTGGAGGGGCTGGGGCAGGGCCCAGAGCTGCTGCCGGCAGCCCCGCTCAGCCGGGGGAAGCTGGGGCAGAGCGGGCTGGCTCCGGGCGCTGCACCGCCGCAAACCGGTGTTAAGCTTTTGCTGCTGGGTTACTCCAGAACGGCTGGTGCAGCCAAAGCTGCAGGTGCCAGAGCAGCTCCATGCTCTGGCCGCGCGCGGGGGGMGTTTGTCCTGTCCGTAACGCAGCCGCTGCTGGGGCAGCCGGSGAGGAGCCCGGCTGCACTGAGGCTGCGCAGCCGCAGCTGTGCAAGGCCCTGATCTCCGTGGGGGGAGGCATTTCAGCTGCGCCTCAGTAAAATCCTCCACCYCATCCAGCAGCCCCATTGCAACACAGGGGGCTCTGCGCTGGAGGAGCTGCTCCCCCTGCTCCAGCTGTCCCCCCCTCTGCCTGCTCCGAGCTGATCCCTGGCCTGGGGTGGCAGCAGCTCCCAGCTGGAGCCACCCCCAGTCCCGGCGAAGAGGGCCTGCGGTCGCCCCGCATCGCGGCAGAGCACAAGGTCAGGTGAAGGTGCTCGAGCAGCCGATCGGAGGCAGGCTCCTGCGCAGAGCGACAAACGACTCGGAAAAGAGGTTCGGTTTAATYGAAGATGATGTTTAGAGAGAGGCTGACAATGGCAGCACAATGCTCTTCAATAAATAACGGGCTGTGAGGCAGGGACGACACCTCAGAGGACGGGGTGGCAGGAGGACACATGGACCAGTCACGGCTCCCCTGGGGATGTGCTCGAGTGCTGCAGCAGCGGAGGTGGGTTGTGCAACGGGCAGGATAGGAAGTGGGGGGAACAGTCCCAGGCAATCAGGAGAGAAAGAGAGATTCAGTCTGGTCCAGAAAAAACAAGTGCTGAGGAAAAGCAGGGGCTTGAGTTGCTGCAGAAACTTACATAAACCAACAGAAAAAAAAAAAACAAACACCAAACCCAAAAAGCGGTAACACAAATGAGGAAGGGTGCTTCAGGTTCCTGCTGGGAGGGATGGCAGCAGTTCCTGCCGGGGGGGCCAGCGGGGCTGCGAGAGGAGCATCGGGGATGACGGGGACAGCCAAAGCCTCCCCGCCAGCGCCTCGGCAGAGCCCAGGCAACACCGGCTCCCCACGGGCAGTGCCGCGAGGCCAGGCAGGAGAGCACGGCCCGGGCACCCCCTGAGCCGACTGCCGGGCTGCCAGGCACCCTGGTCAGGTGGTGGCAGCTGGAGCCCGGCCGAAGGACCCAGCCGGCTCCGCAGCACGGGAGGGGGACGCACGGGGAGCCCCCCACGCGCTCCCAGGCTGCGGTGCCAGGAGCGGCTCAGCCGCGCCGTTGGCTGTGCAGACCTGCCCCGTTCTTCTGCAAGCGGCTCCACCACATCACTCACAGGCAGGAGCGCGCAGCCCCGCAGAGGGGAACTTCGGTGGCAGCGGGCTGTGAACCCGCCATGCTATCTCAGCCCCCAGCTGCGGGTGGCAGAGCTCCTCTTCCACCCCGGGGTCCGGCCAAAACCCCAAGAGAGGCACCTTGGCCAAAGCTGTGAGCACCAGCCCCAGCTCTGCCTGCAGCTCCCTGCCCCATCGCATGTCATCTGCGTCCCTTGAGCCTTGCTCAGCCTGCCTGCTGCACGCAGGGCAGCGGCCGCGACTGCACCCAGCACAGCTGCCGGCACGGTGCTGCCTGCGCTTCTGAACTAACAGGGAACCAGAGACGTATAGGTTGCTGGGAGCCTCTGGAGTGCTCTGCTSCAACAGCCTCAACACCGAGGTCAGCCCTGGCTTCTTGGGGCTTGCGTGTCTCCAAGGATGGACTCTCCAACACCTCCGAGCTTGACCATCCTCACGGAGACACCTTTTTCCCTTGTGTCAGACAGTCATTACACTAGACCTCTTTGAGCCCCAGAGGAGGGACCAGCACCTCCCAGCAGAAGCGCCTGCTGCCGCTCCCAAACACAGCGTGTGCCGGCCCCTGGGGCTGGATCAAGCTGCTTCCTGCAGTCCGGGCTGCGGGGCCGGCCAGGGCCGCGGGGGAAGCTGCGCTCACCGGGGCTCTCTCTGCCAGAGCCACCCCCGAGCCGAGCGGCAGCACGGGGTGCCAGCCCCGTGGCAGCTGTGGGCAGGGCGGGGAGCTCGTCCSGGCCACCCTCCTCGGGAAGCAGCACGGTACCACGCACAGCACGCTCGCCTCCTGCACCCTTTTATTAATTAACTCCCACCTCTGGGGCTTACGGTCACTGAAATGACTTTGTACGGTCATCCGGGCTGCAAGCTCTTAACGTGCCTGCCTTCTCTTCTGTCTAAGCCTGACCTGTACTGTGCCTCACCCCCCACCCTGCCCGCACCCGCTGCCAGAGCTGGTGCTGCCCGCACCTACGGGCCCTGCACCAGCTGCGGCTCGGGCCGCCTTTGCTCAAGTCCCCCTTTCAAAATGCGAGGGGAAGAAGAAGATGGTGCTGAGCAGGGGAGGAGCCTCGGCCAGGGAAGGGGGGCTCGCACTGGGACCCCGGCCGGGCGCAGGGATACCTGCCCCTCTGACAGGTGCCCAGGCTGGGTGAGCTGCAGCCTCCCACCTTAAAAGCGAAGTGCTCGCCCAAGCCCACTCCGAGGCGCAGGAAGGGTGCCTGGCCTGGCTGCGGCACACGGGCGCACCGGGGCCTCCAKGCAGGCTGGACCTTAACTGCCGGTGAGCTGAGACACAGCCCCAGGCCGGCACAGCCACGGGGTCCCGCAGCCAGGCCAGGAGTCTCCTGGACAGCCGCAGGGAGACGGGCCACCAGCACGGCCCTGTGGTGCCACCCAGACTATGGCCTGAAGCACACCAGTGAGCAGCTGGGGGAGCTTTTCTTCAGCAAGGAAAAGCTGCTGTGATCTGGGCACAGAGCTCATCCCTAAAGATCCTGCAAGAGTCCAGCCCCAGTGCCCGGGGAGGGTCCATGCAGGGGAGGAGAAGGGCTCTGGACCGGACTCTGCAGGGCTCCGGCTGCAGCGGCAGCTCTAGACCCCCAGCTCCCCTCCCCTGCTATGTTCCAACTTGGACAAAGGCAGAGATATCCATACAGTATAATATATATATTTCACTATGAAATAGCAATTTCATTCCCTGCCTTCTACTTGATGCATCCTGAATTAAATGCTTCTTTTTAAGTCACTCCAGAGGGCTGGCGGGGCTGGGTATTTTCTCATGCGAGGCAGTTACCCTCCCTGGAAGTTACCTGCAGGAAGCACCACCAGCTGACGTGTAAGGACCCAGACATGATCCTCGCTCCCCGCTTCCCCTCACCCAGCTCCTGCCTTCCCTGCAACAAGGGCACGACTGTATATTCTGCCAGTAGTGGCCTGCCAGGGCGCTTACGGCTCATTTACACGGTTGGTCAGCGCAGAGTCATCAACCTCATTCACGCTGCTTTCAGCAGCCACGGCGTGGAAGCAGCAACCGAACCCCTCTGCACCACGTACACAAATAGGAGCAAACCAGAGGCAAGGGAAGTGGCGGGGACAGTGCAACATGCACACAGACCGGTGACGCAAAGGGCCCTCGGCTACGGCACGGCCAGGTGCCTCGCACGACAGCCAGGCCTGCCYAGGCAGCGCTCGCAGGCTCCAGGCCACGGGGGTAAATCAGGGCTGCAGCCCGTCAAGTGTGAAGTCTGCCAAATCTCAGTCGACCTGTGGAACAAGGAGTCCTGTCCAGGGGCTGGGTCACCGACCAAGAGCCGTCATCACTGGAATCAGTGCAGAGCCGGGTGCTTCAGGAGATGAAAGGAGGAAYAATCCTATGGAAGGACAAAGAGGGCAGCCATCTTAGGGGTTATGGGTCTCTTCAAGCGTACTGGGGAGCCACCGTCCTGAAGACCTTGTTGTCAGAGGCCTGCAATGCAACTGGCAGCAAATGGGCTGTCGGTTACTGTGCCGGGACTCTGAGSTGGGGAAAGAGCGAGGGCTCAGCCACTCTGCGCCTTGCAAGCTGGTCTAACAGAGCTGGGAAAAGGAGAGAGACAGCAGGGACAGGTTCAATCTGCTGTCAGGCTCTGGGCTCAAGTAAACAAGCTCAGAGTTCAGATTTCCTTCAAATGAACCCAACAGGAGTTCACCCACCAGCTGGAGACCGGAGCACGACGATGCCCAGACACACGGCAGCTTGCCCAGCAGCAGAGCCGCAGCTTCGGCAGCCCTCGCTCGAGCACGTTCCTCAGCTGCCCCGTCAGCGGCCGTGGGGCATCGCCACCGTGTCACTGCCGGCCTCGGGCAGCAAAGGGAGCTTTCCCCCAGGTACGTACCTTTGCTTTTTGTACATCTTCCGATCCAGTCACATCGTCCGGCTATATTCAATGCCGCTCTTGGCAGAAATGCCAGACCAGGGCAGAAGGCTGCAGAGAAGGCTCTGGGCTTGTCGATATATCCTCTGGGGAATTGAACACGGGCTCAGGCTGGCTAGCGTTGATCCAATGTGCTGTAAGTAGTCAGTGGCCATCAGTTAAGGACAGCGACATTTACACCGTAACTTAAGAAATAACTTAAAATACCCCGTGGACTAGCACTCCCTAAAGAGACCCCATGACACAGCGAAAGCTGCTCTGCTCAGTTAGACAGGCAGATCTGCTCCTTGTATTAATTGTCTGCTCCTTTCTACCAGAAGCAGGTCTGCTTTGCACCATAAAACAAGGCAATTTGGGAACGTTGGCTCCAACTTGTGTGGGAAATACCTCCTCTAAGCAGCTGCTAGTTCACTTTGCACTCCACAGCAAGTTCCTGTGGGGACGGCAATCTACCCACCCGCCTGGAGAGGTTTGGACTGACTAGCTACACCTGGGAAATACCAGTTTTTTTCTCTATGACCCAATGATGTGAAATAAACTCCCAAAGTCAGTTTGAAGGCAGCCTGCTGAGATCCAGGGCAGGCCAGGGTCACAGGGGATCCTAGGCCACAGGAAACAAGACCTGGCTTCTCTGCCATGCTGCTGGACAAATCCTGCACCACACAAGCCAGGGCACGCCTAGCACTCTGGCTTAACACCAGCATTCGCTATCACTGGCATCCAACTCGCTCCAACTTGGAATTCAATATAACATCCTACACTGCCTCCCTGAACTGTTCCCAGAGGAGTCGGGGGAGCTTGGGCACAAGCAGGTCACTGTCAAATCCCTCTAACACCACCTTCCTTCCGGCTTCAGATGAAACTCACATCTGACCAGGCATCAGTGCCCAGATCTAGCCAGGTCACMCTTTGCTAGATTGCCATTTTTAACCTAAAACATAGTGTGGTGTTGTGTTCCACTGCTAATCAGGCTGAAGGTAAAGGATATAAAATTGTCCAGGGTGGATGTCCACCATTGATGTACAGGACGTAGGTAAAGCCATCTTTGAGGACCCCTCTGATGGAATAGTAATAGGGAAGATAGTGGTGCTGTTTAAAGTCTCTGTTTTCATAGAAGTTTATTGCTGTGTTGTTAGTGGTGAGGACGTGCAGGTAGATGGCTTTGCAGTGATCTTGGGCAGTCGTTGATATATGGTCTTTTAAACTTTCAAGCAAGAGCGAGCCTGTTGAAGGAAAGAGCAGCAGAATCACACGGCGCAGCTGCCTTCTCAGGGACAGCACAAGGGTTTGTAGGTCCCAGCAGAGATCTCCTGCACCCCGTGTCTAAGCAGTGAATGCTGCACATGCTTGAAGACCCCAGATCCCACCCAGTTCTCACAGACCCTCTTGATGAATTTAACAGGGCCACGCTACATGGTTTTAATATGAATCTCATCTCACCTATGAGCATGGCTTCACAAACAGGTTTTATAAAGACACAAACTTCTGATAACCACAAAGATGAGCCAGACATGGGAATCTGCCAGTAATGCCCATCCCCAGCCAAGCAGCTCTCAGCTTTGGGGAAGGTCAGTGAGTCATTTTCAGTGGTATCAATTCCATCACACTTATTTATTTTAAAGCCATTTAAAACAGCAGAGAGTCAAAACAAGATTTCACAAGCAGGTTATTGCATTGCGTCTGCTGAACTCGAATTAAAATCTAAGAACTGGTAGGATTTTAAGAGCCTTTCTTAGGAGGAGAGCCAAAGCATAGTCTCACTCAACCTGGATTTTCTGCAGCCACTAGTCAGCAGGAGAAACCAGAGAAGGGCACAGACAATACTCCAGCCCCAAGAGAYGAGACCTGGAGGTTCATCCAAACCACCTCAACACTGCATGAAGGACCCAGCAGAACCTGCCCGGGAACTTCTTCCATCAGGTGTGGTAACAACAGGCTGAAGAACAGCTTAGCTAACAGAAACACAGATGAGATTTGCACTGCTGTTTCACAGTCCCCAGACCACTTCACGGTCACTGGATACTTMGTAGGAATTTATATCAGCCAAGCACAAAATGACACTGAGACATCAACAGGAGAGCAGTTTAATTTTGTTATGAGATATTCCACTCTTCTATCTCACAGAAATCCAACTGCCCTCTGGTTTAAGAATAGCAGAGAACTAGAAACCAAAGCCTTTYAATGTCTGCCGGAGAAAAATCAGAGCTTTAGTGCTTAAAAGCATGGCTGGGGTGAAAAGCCTCCTGCATGAAAAACTTCAGCTTCAAACACAAGTAGAAAAACTCTCAGGAGAAAGGTCTCAGAAAAAGCAGCAGCAGGCAGCAGCTGCTTTAGGTTGTTCTGCTATAGGTACAAGTCCAAAGGTTTTGAAAGAGCACGGCAACATGCTGTCTAGATGTGWTGGATACAGGAAATACTGATACCAAAAGGAAAAAATTCCAGCAAGATGCAGCTGGGGAAAAAAAAAACAGGATTTGGAAACTGAAAGGGGACTGAAAACAGCCACAACTTGACCRAACAGAAGACCCCTTTACCACCTTCTCTGAACATTATTCTGTGCAAGTGTACTGTGTCTTCTTTTTACAGAAAATTTATCTCCAGTAGCATTTCAATGCAAGTTTTACATACAGTGCTCCCACTGAGAACTCTTCTGGTCATTTCTTTATGTATCCTATTAATTTGTACCCTTCTAAACATGACTGGGGGAGAAGGGAGGACTCAAGGAAGAGAAGTTATACCTGTATCCACTGAAGAGACTCCAGATGGGCAACACTGGGTCATGCTGCTAAACCTGACCTATACCCTTTGGCAGATCAAAGATATAGATCATGCTTGAAGTTGCACCAGAAGGGCACTTATTTGATGACAAAACACATCCTGCTCTAAATGGAGATAAGCCCTTCTGACTGCAGGATTTTCAAATGGCTGCAGAAATGCTGCGTGTTGCAGCAGGCATTCAGAGCTGACTTTTACATGCATTTCACAGATTTAATCAGGCCCAAGTTACACTCTTCTTCCAGTTCCCTTTGTCTTTTTCTAAATGTTTGTTCTATCTGTTGAAGTTGAAAGGTTAAAAGCAGCTACATTTTTGGCCTCAGGGACCAGGCTTCTGATACCCATGAAAGAAAATTGCTTCAAACCCTGCTCCAGGGTGAAGTCCTAGCGCTTCAGTCAGCCTCAGCAGCAGGAATGCAAGTTTTTGGTGTGCTCAGCTGTCCCCTGGGAACAAGATGGACAAAGCCCCGTGCTCTTTGGAAACATTTGCACATTGTATTGTGCCTACACCAGTAAAAACATCTCAGTGCACCTGCATTAACACGAAGAAGGGGATGTGAGTGCACCACCTTCTCAATTGCTGGTACAAATCACCAAAAAGCTTGTCTCAAAAGTGTATCGCAGTGAAATGGTGCAGCTCCTTCAGTCACGCCCGCTAGCCACACGTGGCAAACGACAGCGACACAGTTGTCACTTAGCAGCATCTTACCTATTCCATGTTTTCTGAACTCCTTCACCACTCCAAGACTTAGGATGTAAGCAACTTGAGTGTCCACAGGAAAATTGGAAGCTAAGATGTCTCCATCCTGAGTAGAGACATAACAAGTTATTTAGTAGGATAGCTGGGGAGGCACAGGAGAAGGCAAGAATCCCGTGCTGGAACATCTGAAAACGAGGCTATAGCAGGAAAYGTCTCTTCACTGAACAGTCTTAGCKGAAGCTTCTGGAAAGGAGGTGGGGAGTTAAAAAAACCAAGCATAGTCCCTTAGGGGTTATTCCTACTTTCACATGATCTTCCCAGACGCAGAACACARATCATGATGTTTTCTTACTATATACATTACTTGTGGGCTTAGGGACAGAATRTATTTGCATTCTTTACCAGGAAGGACTCAAAGTGCCAATTCTGGAGTTACACATCAGTGTCTAGATCAATCCAGAAACAGTCTTTATTGCCTGCACGCTCCATCTGAGCTTCGTGTCAGCTGGAGATCTCTGTACTGCTGTAGAGGACAAGGAGCAYTTTCTACAGGCTCAGTCGCCTGGTAGAGTGTCTGAATAAGCCCCTGGCTTTCAGCTTGGCTGGAACAAGAGCCTTTTGTTAGAGTTGCTGAAGATGCAGTTTCTGACTTTGACTAGCTTTGAGGTGAAGCCAGATAGCTAGAGTGAAGAGACCCAATGCCACTCAATGTTCTCGGTTCCTAGAATGTTAAGATTATTGTTTAATCATAACACTGATGGCCTTTTAGAAGTTATGCACTCTCTGCATTGCCCCTGCTTTTTTTTTTTTTTAATCCCCTTGCCTATGCTGTTTTCCCTACACTAACCCAGTGGTCTTCTCCTATGCTGTCTTCAGTGACCATCTCTTCGTCACCTCTGTGCTGTACTGTGTTGTCTCTCCTGGCCTCCAAGCTCTGTTACCCCCGAAGCCTGAGCTTTCTGCAGATTGGTTACCTCTGCTTCGTGCTCGAGACAGTGACTGTGTAGATGAAGCAGTTTCTGCAGGAAGTCAGAGGGTGACTCGCCCGGCACAGCTAAGGAAGTTCAGCCCTTACATAAGAAAGGAGGAGGTTCATTCTCCCACAGCTGCGTGTACCTCAGTCACCAGCGATGACCAGGCACRCTGAAAACAGCCAGGCACCAGTTAAATGGCCGGCAACACAGTCACTTTTGGAATACGCCCGCATGATCCGATCTCTCCACACAGCACATCAGGCAGCAAGCTTCCCGTCGGGCCACAGCTGCCTAGCCCCAGCAGGAAGAGACCCTGTGGTACCAGGCTGCTCACCAGCCCACGTGTTCAGATACATCCCACCACCCACGCTCCATTAGCTGGAAATGGGCATGTTCCTGGTTTCTTAAATTAACTCAGRATCACTCTTATAAGTGTCTGGATGGAGGGGGGGAAAAAATACCCCGAACAGGTCCCATCGCAGTTAACCATGGCAAGAGGTGGACTAYCTCATACTGAAGCATAGTTTAGTAGCATACCTCTTTATGCACCTTTGTTCTGCTCTTGATCTCTGCCACTATCATTCCCACGATGGAGCCTCTGTATGTGGCTGCGAGGGAAAAGAACTTCTTGTTGGAAGTGATATCTCGGTACCATGAGTCAGGGTACCTGGGAAGGAAGAAAAAACAGGAACGTCTGGGGACACAAAGCCCATGGGAGCAGCAGCGCCACGGCAAACATTGAGCCGAGATGCTGCTCAACTGGAAATGGGCAGCAACATCTTTAAATGCCAGTCACTGGAACCGCAGGCCAATGTATTTTACACAAGACTAAGGGTGGGAAGCTGTACTACTGAAAGGGCTGTCTTCTGCGAAGACATACAGCCAAGTAGCTCAGCCATATGYCAATCTAAAGCTCTTTCTATGCTACTAATTTAGCTTATTCCATGAAATCTGGGTTAGGAAGTTATTCACTCTTCCTGTCTTAACTGTTGTATGGTACCAATGAACATCAAACTGCTGTACCCCATTTGGTAGCATGGTTTCTTTCAATYGCATCTAAGCAGCAATGCAGGCTGCTCACGTAATGGCCTCCTGCCTTGCTAAGACAACCACATTTTCGTTTTACATTCATTGCCCAGAGCTTTCACTTCCATCTTTAGCAAGTTATTTTTAAATGCAAGATCCATCTGCCCTCATCTAAGAGCGTAAGGATCTCATTAATTTGATACACATGTGAAAAAAATACTGCATATTGGTACAAAAAAAAAAATCACATCACCAGCCTCCAGCTCTCCTCCTCCTTCTGCAGCTACTAAAGGGAAACTAGCATACATTAATTTATTTCAAAGTGAGAGTTCAGCATGCCTTGTTGTGCTGGTTTTGGCTGGGATAGAGTTAATTTTCTTCACAGTAGCTAGTATGGGGCTATGTTTTGGATTTGTGCTGAAATTTGTGCTGTATTTGATAACACAGGGATGTTTTTGTTATTGCTGAGCAGGGCTTACACASAGYCARGGCCTTYTCTGCTCCTCACCCCACCCCACCAGCGAGCAGGCTGGGGGKGCACAAGAAGCTGGGAGGGGACACAGCYGGGACAGCTGACCCCAATGACCAAAGGGACATCCCACACCATATGGCCTCATGCTCAGCATATASAGCTGRGGGAAGAAGGAGGAAGGGGGGGACGTTTGGAGTGATGGKGTTTGCCTTTCCAAGTAACCGTTACGCGTGCTGGAGCCCTGCTTTCCTGGAGATGGCTGAACACCTGCCTGCCCATGGGAAGTGGTGAATGAATTCCTTGKTTGCTTTGCTTGCACGTGCAGCTTTTGCTTTACCTATTAAACTGTCTTTATCTCAACCCACAAGTCTTCTCACTTTTACCCTTCCGATTCTCTCCCCCATCCCACCGAGGGGGAGCGAGCGAGTGAGCGGCTGTGTGGGGCTGAGCTGCCGGTTAAACCACTACACTTGTGTTTAAAAGAAAYCTACAAATTCAAAATATTGTGAATGCTTTTGCTGGTTTGTTACATTTTATACAACCTTAATTATAATCTGCTACAATCCTCTATAAACCTTCTCAACAAAGCTAAAGRAAAAAATCCTTAAAGTCTACAGCTGTAGTTTCCCTGGATGCTTTAAGCCAGAAAGCTGTCACTGTCCCCCAGAAAAGCTCCTTATTCCCATGCTTGTGCAGACACAAGCATTTACCAAATGGGGGCCTGGGGAACTGACCTGGGACAGACTGAGATCAGCTTTAAGCCAGATCTTTGCCAGAGCTTTGGGAGCAACAGTGATCCCGAGCACACAGGCAAGTACTGTTCAGTCTCCCCCTGGGACATTCAGAAAGACAGGCCCTTAGGAACAGTCGCTCCGTGTCGGTTCGGTTCAGCTCCGAGGGTGCTTTCTCGGCACACGCTCCAGAACACAACTTGCTTCCACAAGCACAGGGATGCTCTCCTTTCTCCTGGAGGTGTGCTCCTTTCCCATCTCATACGCSGTCTTTCCCAAGAAGCTGATCCACCCCCTTAATTACAAAGCCCATCCTTCTGCCAAAATCTGCATACAGGAACCTTCTGATGRCTTTAGGACCCTGCAGGACAGGCAGCAAAGGGCCATTAACAGGAACACCACCACAGTGCACAACAGATTCAGAACCTGCTGCTATCTTAGCAACAGTCCAGATGGCTGCAGAGCCTTTGGTGTCAGCTCTGAACTGGACCAGTGCAGGTTCACACCATTTGTTTCTAGATCCCCGCCACCTCACACCCCAAACCAGTAACATACTCTATTGGGAACCAGTCGCCACAGAGCTGTTTCACTGTGTCTATGTCATCGTGGCAGAGAAGACGCAGGTTTACGTCCGTAAGTGCAGTCGGGGGCACCTCCTCTGTCATTCACGCCTGCAAGAAAAGAAAGCACATTAAGAACGATGAAGCACAGATTCTGACTCTCAGCTTCAGTCAGGCATCTGCGCAAAGGCAGCAGGAGGTTCTCGGTATCAATAAAGTTGTTTTTCCTTGCAGAATGTGTTTTCAAGAGACGAAGCAAAACATGGCAACATTAACCCGAGAAGCAACTCGAAGCCCTGTTGCCCAGAGGATAAGCACAGCTCCCTGACCCACCCCACCAGCCCTGCATCTGTACACAGCCCGCTCCCTGCGAGCGCAGCCCAGCGACGCTGTGTGTGAAGGAGCRTGTGGCACCAACCACTTCCAAAAAGGGCTCAGGATGCTGCGTTAAATAAGCCAACAATGTGCCAAGTGTACCTTATGATGCACGGAGCTCTTCAAATGTCYATGCAGGACCAACATTTTGTTAAAACAAAACTGAACAAACAGCTTAAAAAGGAAACACTGCTAGAAGAACATTTATAATGTCCTSTTACACAATCCCGTCACCTCCAGTTAGTACTTATGCAGAGGATTCAAATTCTTTAAAATGTTAATTTTGTTTAACTTATRCTGGTGAAATAAGATCTAGTTTCATTTCCCCTCATTCCTACGTGCTACAACTCCACGAGGGCTGGCTTTCCAGCCCAGCAGAGACCGTTCAAATACAGAAATCCCCAGACACCCTTTTCTTTTACCACAGCAGTACCACAATCCTGCTAACCACATGCAGGACACTTACTCCAATGTCTTCAGCCTTTTTTAACAAGGTACCAGAGGGAAAGAAGAAAGCAATAACTAAAGTGGTTGTAAAAGCATCTGTAGCGCAGACGCATGAATAAAGAACAGATCTTGCGAACAGGCTTTAGGCAGGACAAAGCCCCACGCGAGACGCTGTGCGCACAGAGCCAACAAGGCAGGCAGAGACAGGGCAGCTGCAGGAGCCCGTTCCCTTTCAGGGGCCACCTGCAGTTCTCCACCACAGCTTTGTCTCTCTCACTCCAGCCCTCCTAGTCCCAGGTCAAAGAATCAGACCAGGATGCAAAGAAATAAAAAAACTCACCACCCTTAATTTAAAAAGTCMTTTGTTTTTGTTTTTACTTTCTTTGTCCAATTTTAAAAGTCTCAAATCTTGGTTTCAAAATGCCGAATTATAAGGACAAAGCTGCACACAGCGGCGCTTGGGTATGCCCTYCTGTTGAAAGGGATGCTCAGCTCTCCAGTGCTCTCGCTTTGAAGCTCAGAGACTCGAGAAGGAACAGATGTAAACACACTCCCCACTGGACTAGATATGCCATTTGAGCAGTTTCAAGGCAAAAATCGCATCACCTCCGTAATACACTCTGTAACTGGCAAAGACACACAAAAGGAGTAGGCGCAGCAACAATCCCAGTTTGACGTGTTTGACAGCACCCAACTGCGTGCCAACTGCTCTCCTAAGAATTTGGAAATACCTCCTTCCACGGTACCACTAAGAAAAAAACAGGCTAAGCCATAAAATCCACATTCCACCCCCAAATTTCTCTTTTAAGCTAGCTTTCTTCTGCRATTCCCCTGGATGAACTGGTAGAGGGCAACTCCCAGTTAGCACAACATGATGATTGTCAGAGAGCAGAGAGTCCCCAGATGCTGGGGTCCTTGGAACTCAGGATCAGTGCTGAAAGAGGTAATTAGCACTGCTAACGAGAACAACGTTCACCCTTGATTTTGGCACTCTCCCTCCAACACACGTTGTAGGACTCCTTTGCACTGGCTAGAGCAGCGTCAGCTCCCACCCCTCTGTCCTCCCGGACAGCAGCACAAAGCCCCTACGCTGCGTCGGCCCGGACCGCCGAGGGAGGAAGGAGGAGCTCTACCACTGGTTTGTGTGCAACCTGGAACACATCAAACAGCCAATATACCAACAGGAGAAAGGATACAATTAAGGTCCATTATTACCCAGAGCAATCTTTGCCAGCCCTTTGCAGGCAGAAAGAATGGTAAAATGCTTTAATAGCGCAGAGGTCCAAGGAAGTTCTCCAGCTCTTGAGAAAGATGAAATGGGGTGGGTTTCTTCAAGCAAGGGATCCTTCCCAGACACAGCTTTCCTCCCAGTGACTGGTCCTACGTATTTCCCCGAGAAGGGCATCCGAGGGGATCCGTATATTGATATGGATCGTTCGTTCTTCTCCAAAGAAGTCCTTAAAAAGAATCACAGCTATTTCATAGCCTGTTCTAGGACTGTGGCTGCATATTTACCGAAAGCAGCCTACAGCTTTCACAATCAGTCCAGATGCTAGTTTCAAAACAAGTTAAGCACCTAGAAAACCCATAAAACCAGTACTCCTTCCTGCTTTTAAAACTAATTTTACACTCCTAGAATTGGCTCAAGCCCTCTGAGGCTAGACTTTGAATCCGTACCCTGTCGCGGCAGCGAGCACGCTCTCCATCACCAGCCCCCGGTGACCTTTTATCATGCCTCAGCTTCACCCCGTGGGGCCCTGAAGGAAGGGCACGTTCACTTGCTGTGGCTGATCCGATCCACACCGCTGCTGGTTGAGGTGGCTGATGCACAGCGGTGCGGATCCCAGTCCCAGCCTCCCACCCACGCACTCCTCCCACGCTTGCCGGACCCTTTGCTGAGCCACTTCAGAGTGGTGACCCACCACAAGAACATGAAGCGAGGGCAACCAATTGTTTRTAGGCCAGAACTGCTTGGCAAAAGCTCAGGTAGCATAAGACAGGCTTCTGGGGGGGGGGGAAAAGAGGAGGGAGGAGTGAGCAGGCACATACAGCCAGAGCCACTTTGGCCATGGCGAAGCTCCAAGCCCCCTCTACATTGCTTCATTAGTGGGCATCAAGTGGCACTCAGGTTTGCAAGAGCAGTGCTCCTGCTCATACATTTTATTATTCTTGAGAGGTTTCAATGCTCCTGTAAGACAACACCCCTTCTCAGCCAATACTCTCAGCATTAATAAACCAGAGATAACTGAAACAACCATGACAGAGCCGTATTTTTGCTAATGAGTAGAAAAGGCAGGGGCCTAGGAGCAGACTTAGCCAGCAGYTGCTGCAGGAGAGGCAGAGCCAGCACAGGACGCATTCTTGCGAGGATTAGTTCATGTTTATTTAACTCTATATTCTCGAAGAGCTAGGCAAGCATTATGCATTATCCTGTAGCTGAAGCCAGCCTTAAAAAAATAATCCATGACTGTTTTGTTGAACAGGATAATTCCCCTCCCCYCAAATTCAGACAGCAGTTTCCCAGCACCCGTTGTGTTTGCAGGGACTCTCTCCATCCGCTTTGCATTATGTGACCCAGTCTGATGCTCTTGCACATTTAAAGGAAATTTAGGACACCCGCCTGGCACTGTGTCCTGCCAGAAGGTTTTAGGAGAGCAGACCTGTGCACCTTCCTCCCTGGCCAGGTGGTGCTGCTGCCGGAGGAGCTGCTGTCAGTGGCTGCTATGACCAAGAGAGAAGAAATCCCTGGCAAGTCAATTCTCTTCATACCCAGGTGAGAGCTTCTGACTCTTCACAGATATCTGAGTGAACACCCACCACCTGGGTCCTGGCCCTCTGCACAGCCTGTGGCATGCTGCAATTAGCAGAGCCAGAGTCCTGAACAAAAGCCTCAGCTAGCACAGTGACGAGGGTATCACTTTCACAGTCAGCTTGGTCTTAGAGGACAAAAGCTATGTTTGGAAGCATAAAGAAATAATAAACAAAACCAGTACCAGTGTTAAATACAGCCCTAGGGCTCAATGGAAGTTAAAAGGGCCTTTAGGGGTTTAGAGGTAGCATAGCTCCACTCATCACTGCAACACTGACACCACCAACTTCTGACCTTTGAGACCAAGTGGTGGTTGCTGTGATGTAAAACTTRGGCTCCAGCCACGAGCAGTTAACTGAAGGAGGTCCACAGCCATTTTTGAAAACCCAAAGTGAAGTTACCTTATCTAATATYTTTTTCTCAGGTGCCAGTCTTTGTTCATGTGACGGCCGCGGTCCGGGAAGCGGCATGGTTAACATCATCCACTGCCCCTCCACCCAGTAGGGCACAGCGACCTCACCCTTTTGTCAAAATGGGAAACACTCGCTTGTGACGATTATAAAATGAGCCAACATTTTATGCTTATGAAGGGATTGTGCAGTTAAACATTTGAAAAAGCTCTGAGGATACCCCTTTCCAAAATACTGAAGTTAGCAGTGAGTAGAACTAGAAACTGAGSATTTAATTCCCTTTCCTACCTAAAAACTGCAGATATTAACACACAACAAATTAATTTCAAAAAAACTACAGGAAAGTATAAAGGTTTTGACCATTTCTACTAGTCTTCTGCCTTGCTCTATGAAAACAAATCTAGCAAAACGTCTTGGCCTTATGTGTATTGGGTAGCTGCAGAGGAACCTGTCAAATACKCATTACAAATATGTAGCAGTAATGGAAGTTGGATGAAAAGAAATAGTACATTACTAAATAAGCCAACTTAACATATAATTTTAAATTAAAGCACATTGTAAGGCCTAAATTTACTATTTAATCATGTCATAAATCTTTGGCATCAATAAGGTCTATCTTTAATGAGCTAAAGAACGGTATTTCACAATTCTGTCTAAAAGGCAGAGGACCTTCCAGCATCAGCCCAAGTGATGGYTGAATTGTCAGATCCACGAATTATCAGTGTTCACTCCGCACAATGAGCCGAGTACGGGTGCTGACATGTTTCTACCACCAGTACTTCCAGGTCCTACCGTGCAAGAGTAGGTCTTGGTTTGAGTTTAGGTTAGCTTCCAGGCGCAGGGGCAGTTTCTTTACTTGAACTAGATGTTTCACAGCTAAGAAACCTCAACTCAGGCTTTTCTCAAGAAATTTTCTTTCCCTCTTAGAGCTCTTGTATTAAAAAAAAAAAATAATCTACATAATACCATATTTCTAGAGAAACTGAGGTAGCCACACAGAATCAGCACTCTTAATCCAACAGGGTGTTCACGTGCAAGGTAAAGCCTGATGCTTACTAGAATTTGGCAGGAAACTGCTYAAATGCGTTTGGAAAATCCCTCGAGCACTTCCATACCTACAAAGCCTGGCTAAGTGATTCAACAAGTTAAGATTTCCCTTGGTTAGCACWATTAGACATGTTTTAACAATGTTTCTGCCTTGTGCATCCTGCGAAAAGGAGTTGGATTTAAGCAATGAACAACCATAAGATGCCATTTTATGAATTATTTGGACTTCAACTTCCATCCAGTTGGGTTCATGAAAATCTGAAATAAAAATTTTACCATCTAGCAACAAATATCACTGAATTTCCTGGCTGAATAAAAGCAWGGTAATCTGAGACTAAAGCTAAACAAATACTAACTAGAATCATATATGTATATAATTTCCAATACGGGGTGTATTGGCTTCAAATTTAGTGTTCACACCAAAACCAATAGGAAGGAATCTTCCTCACTTGCAGAAACAAARCTAGACTGAAGTCCATCAAAATCTTTTACTCTTCAATTTAAATGCTAATTGAAATCAATTCATCCTGAACAGAAAGAAGCAAACCTGCAGGAAAGAATAAAGAAAAACAAGCACTGGCAGGGTAGTGGATTTTTTATAAAGCGATCCTACAATTCAGGAAGAACTGTCCTGAAAGACACACGGCCAACCACCCCGCTATCGCAGGCACCTCCGTCATTAAACGGTGCAGACCCTTATTTACTTGGGCTGAAGATTTTCACCTTCTGGAATTCAAAGCACTTTCTTCAAGCACACTCCTGCTAGRTTATTAAGAAGCATTATCTGCTGTCGTTCCGCAGAAGGAAAAGATTAAGTTCCTCCAGACAACTACCAAGTACATACCGTGCATGGGCCAGGCCTGAGGAACTGCAGCGATGCTAAACAAGTCTGCTCTGCAAAAGCTGCGTGGGGGTGGGCCCTTCCTTTGGTTGTCAGGTCACGTCCCTCTGCCTGCGGCTGCATGTTTCTACCCAGCCCTTCAGCAGTGACATATGCACAGTAGCTGTATTTTACTTTACATGAGCAGACCATCTGCTCGGCATAAACACAGACTAGCAGATACTCCCTGGAAGATTTGTATGCACGCATGGGCCAGAGCTGGATCTCCTTACACCCGGTACCCTCACTAGAGGTGCTGCTCCAGTGTCGCCACCAAATCCTTGTTTGCGACTTCTATGTGGACAGTCCTCGAATCCCAGCAAGACAAGATTTCCAGGATAAAAATTTTTAATGACACCTGGCATCCTCTCTCACTTGTAAAATAAATAGGATCAAACAAAGCCCGGACAGAATTTTAAGAGCTACTCAAAATGCAGGACAGGCGCACGTTAGCTGTGACTGAGCACCACTGTACTCAAAASAGACATGAACTCTGCTATTGTCTGGGGAGTACCACTTCAAGAGCAGGAGTTTTCACAGCTATAAGTCTCTCTACCCTGCGCCATCTGGCACTGGGGATTTGATTTACATTAAACCATTCAATCTGAACCAGCCAAAGGTCTCATTCCAACAAAGCAGTAAAGATTTCCCCTCTGCATTTCATTTTAAGCTCACTGCGTTTTTACATTATTGGTCTCGCAGGGAATGTTCCACACACACACCCCTCTTACCAAGCTCCTTTTATTTAATACAATAAAATTGCAACTGGATTTGAAAACGTCAAATTCATTACTAAGAATCTCAAAGAGGCACTTCTAGGACTTAGGGCAACATTATCAAAGCAATAGGAGCCAACTTTTTAGAGATATTTAAATACTTGGCTTGATATCACCTACGTACTACTTCAAGTCTGGTCATAGAATAAAAAAATTAGGTTGGAAGGACCCTTCGGAGATCATCTGATTTAACCCAACTTAGATCAGGTTGCTCAGTCCCACGTAATGTCAGCAAGGAGCAAATCTCTTCACCCCCTGGGCTCAGACTAGTTCCTTTGCACCCAGAGGCACAACTGGAAARCCAGGGTGTTAAATGAGCCTCCTACACCAATACAACCACCTCTGCTACGCGYGCAATACAAGCATACCTCTATAAGCTATTTGTTACACTCCATTTATTTCATTTAATACTTCTGCTCCTTCTAGGAATCCCATGCAGGTTCATTTAGGACAAGCAATAAATAAATCCCAGAAGATGCGGTTCTCCTCGTTTCCGGTATGTTATGCAAACCGGAGTTCACAGTCACGAGCAGAATGGTGATCGTTCCACCTCCATTCCTGTACCATTCATCACATCCCAYAGGAGTGCTGCCCAAAACTGCCATCGCTTGATTCCCTACATTAGCAGAAGCAGGTGTTTGGAGCGAGYGAGACACTTAATGAGAAATCTAGGACACGATGACTGATTTTGTGCCTTGGTCTGAAAATAACATAATAATATGGCTGGGAACAGACTCYGATGCTAGATTACATCATTTCACAATAGTCCATAACGCCTTTTGATCCAGGCGTTACATTTTCCTTCTGTAGTTTCTTCCAGAAGCACGAGCATTGAGTCTAGGAGCCCCTCATGGACCYCTGGCCACTCAGGGACATGCACAAGCTCACGACTTTGAGCTCCTCATTATTTAAACTCSTTCAGTAGCAGCTTCCTTCTGTGCACAGAACCGCTCTCCACAACCAGCTCCCCTAGGCTGCCGCATCTTGAAGATACGCCGTTAGTCCAGCCTGCTAYGCGGGTCCCGTTTGCCTCCAAAGCACACCCCAAGCACTAATGAGCTTCTCTCGGGGACATCACTCTGGAGAAAGGAGTTTGTCAGTGCCTGGACTTTCTTCCTCCAGTAAATCCATCCAGGGCAGTGTGCCCGGCCAGCACAYCCCCGCAGCGGAGGAGGGCAAAAAACAATGAGCTTGGGGAAGAATGTATTGTGAAGAAAKCTGAATTTATCTCAACACCAGGGAGACTGGAGGGTAACCTTGGGTTTAGATAAGACAATTGCACCAGTGAATCGTCAGGTGCCCTGAGATAATTAGCAAAGAATAATGTCTCCCTGAGCTAGCCAGACCAGCACGGGGGGAGTATATACATGGCTGAGCCCAAAGTATAAAAACYGGACAATTAATAAAGTAAACTTTGAAGAAAGCAAAGGGCCTGAGCTGGCTTCAATCTGCGTATTCCTTCCCGGTGACCGCAGGCGCCGAGCACCGTGATGGTGAGCACATAGTAATGAGACCAGTAACAGGCATCACGTTTGTATTTGGATTCAACTGTACGCTGCAATTGCTGTATTATGCCTGTGCTGCGATTTCAGCATGTTGCTGTATCACCCTGCTAAATCAAAATCCCATGTAACACCAAATATACCAAACAAGTAAATTTGATATTAAACCCTCCTCGTGCGGAATATCTACAAGAGCCTGGCCTGAGCGCGTTGGACTCGGACAGCCAGGAAGGCAGCACTGTCGCRCACAACTTGGGAAAACCCATCCTGGTATTCAGCCCTCCTCCCAAAGGCTCGCCCCATGYTGCTCAGTCAATTTTTCCTCAGCTCTGAAATTCTGAAAACATCRTTCTAAGAAATGCACTTGCACCTTGTCCCCAGCTCTGCACTTCATTTYCCATTATGCCCAGATTGAGTTGTGCACACTGCAGGACTAAAAGCCTGAAAGCCAAAAACACAGCATCACGGTAATTAACACTTTGGCCTCCTGCCACGAAGGATCAGGATTTGAAACAGACCCCAAAAGGTTATTAAGAAACGAGAGGGCAAAATGTAGTTCTACCTGCGCAGCTCGCAGCAGTTATTTATTTGAAATGAAAACACTTACTGTTAGTGAAATCCTTCTATACTTGTATCCCTGATCCTCTGCACACTTGAAGTTTGACCTGTCCAGCAGCAGAAATGTTAACGTTTTGCATGTGAGTCGCTTTCTGGGCTGTTCTTTTACCCTACAGCTCTAGAGACATTACTGAAGCCGTAGATTTCACAGGAGCAGGTACCTGAATAAACTATCTCTAAAGCCTACCGCAAAAGGCACGGCTTCCTGCTGCCCCAGATACAGCAATTCCTCCAGGGAATGGCGAACAAGAATCTCTAAGAGGGTTTTGCTGTTAAATCTTTTCTTGTTAAGACGCGGAAGAGAAAATCTGCTTTGTGACAGTAGCACTGCGGGGAGTTAAAGCCCAAGGGTCACAATAGAGGCACATTTACAACAAGAAGCTCACCAGAGGAGAGATCTAATACCTTGCAAATGCCGAACGCGGCAAGTTTCCAATAGGCAGCTGTTCCTCCAGAAAACAAAAAAAAMCCCAAACAACTCATCCTACATGCAGGCTTGCTGCCATTTCCGAATTAGAATAAACAGCTACACAGAAAACGTATGTAGTGACTAAAAAAACCAGCCAGAAATTCAGYCTAGTGTAGTACAAACACTGAGAGAGGGGAATTCGAGCCTGCCTCCATTTCCTAGACGCTGTCCTCGTTACTGAGCAGCAACACACGGCTGTCGATAAAACCCAGTCCCTCGCCTCCATCGTTATAGGAGACACTAACAAGTAACTTTTTACAGGCTATTGCAAACAAGGTGCTTTAAAAAAAAAAAAAAAAAAAGCTTGAAAGGAACATTCCTTCCTAGTTGGCAGACAAGTGCCCCAAACTCACTTCTCTCCAAGATCCCGGATTTAAAATTTGAACCAACATGGCTCCTTTTGCTTTTCTTTCTCAATGGTGTTTTCCAGCATGAGACACCCAGGTTCGACTCAAAAAACCCACTGCTACTGCTTCAAGCTAGTAACATTTAAAATGGATTCTGGCACAGATGTCTGCTCTTACCTCCACATAACTTGAAAAGGAGAAATTAAAAACTTAATTAAAAGCTAATGTTGGAAAACTGAGCAGCTCCTGTTCCCACCTTTCTGCGAGGAGGAAAGTGTGGATGGGGGGACGTAGTGTGAGACACGAAGCTCTGAGTTTTTTTGCAACACCCTGCATTGAAGCCATCCGACACGCTGTGACTGGTTAAAAGAACCAGGAAGACAGGAGTGATACCMCTCTAATAACGATTTTAGATAACGTTTAACTTTCAAGTTTGTGGAAGAGGTGCTCGGCTAAGACAGAACTTTATCTGCTGCTACGCTGAACAGTTTAGCCCAACGGTTTTTTTAAAAGCCTCTTAMCATCACAGGAACAAAGCATTAACAGCAGCCGCTGGCACCATTTGCTGAAGGGAATTCCTGTCYATTACCAAAGGCTGCCTCCAGCCCAGCAGCCTGTGATGAGCAGGAAGGCCGAGCCATGAGGAATTCTGAATGAACTCTGCAAATCACTCCCAGGAAGTCCCCAGGTCRGTAGCTGTAATTCCTCAGGTATTTACAACAGCACTGTCATCAAGAGTCAGCCTTTGCAACCGCAGTTTCACCTGATCCTGCTCACTCCATAAATCATGCTGGGAGTGGCTGGGATGGGGGGCAGARAGGTGGAAAATGGCCAGGAAGAGAGAGGATGGCTTCTTTGGGTGGCAGGACCAGTTCACATCAGACGATGGGCTAAGATACCAGCATCAACTCACCGACCAGCTTATCAGACTATACTGGCCCAATACCTATAGTCATAACACCCCCCCCCCAAAAAACCACCCCCACATGCAAATAAAGATCATCCTTACTGGGAAAGAAAGAACAACAGACATGAAAGAAGCACCAGACTTCATTAACAAAAATAAATGCACATACTATGTTAAAGGCTCTTTGAACTCCCAGCTACAAAAGACCATTTTTCTGAATTCCACTGGCAGTTCCCACAATGTTTCATGACATCTGAGGCCAGCCCAGATACCAAAAGACACGAGGATACCACTCTGGTTTAGGAAAAGAAACGAAAATTAAAAATGCCACAGGTTTTAAAAGGGCATTCACAGGACAGCCACTTACCAATTACTCAGACATGTTACGTCAGCTTGCTTTAAATACATCAAGCAACCAGCTGAGAGAAACAACAGCAGCAGCTACTTCAAAGAACAAAACAATGTATTAGGACAATGCTTACACACTACTGTGTGTTTCTTTATTTGCTACCAGGCATATAAAAACTAATTAAAGCATCAGTTCACGAGACATAACAGAATTACTTTTTTAACCTGCAAGATTAAAACCATCTACTTTAAAAGCCTGGTACCAGGCAGTACCCAGTATCGCTGCTTCTGATGGGGGTGAGGCTGCTCCAACGTTATCTTGCAAATGAAGAGTTCACCCTCTAATTAGAGCATGTTGGGAGAGAGCCACCAGCTTTTTTTAAAAGAACCTCACTTCTGAGAAATCTGCTAGTGTTTATTCATGCAGTCAATTGATTTATTTAAAAAAATTTCCATGCACTAGCACTCCCAAAAAGCTACCAGAAGTGTCCCTCGTAAAGGCTTTTGAGGAAACTAAGCTGGACTAAGGAGAGTCTATGGCAGATTAAAAGAAAGGAAGAAAATCTAGGATGAATCCATAGTGAAAAGAGATTCCAGCTATAATCCGTTCAGCAGATTCATAAAAACTGGATGGGAGAAGAGATGAATAGATATGCAACAAAAACTGATGATCCTTTGGGATAGGGCACAGATTTCCAGGACAGGAAAATCTAAAGCTGTTCACAGTTGTAGAAAGCTCTTACGATGCCAAAAGACTACTAAAATGGCAGATGAAGTCTGTAAGTTGATAGATAAAGAAGGAATGCAGGTTGGAGAAAGGCAAACATTTCCAATTTGTGTTAACCACTGCAAGAGGAAAAAACCCCATGCTCTCCTACCCAGTTCCCTGAGAGCATTAGTTGCTGCTCAGCAGCAGTCAAAATAAGATACTGGGAATTATCAGAACAGAGAGGAAAAAACACACATCTAGAAAGCCTTTGGTCTGAGCTAGCATGCTCCTCCTTATGTTACAGATATTTAATGCCTCTACATATCTGTCAATAAAAGGTCAGACACTCAGCCACGTTCACGCGGTTCTCAGGAGCGGAGGGAATAGCTGCAACGAACGGCCAAGGTTCAGAGGAGCTCACTGCGGGCATCTAGCGCGCGCTACCTGATACTGGGAGGTGCTGTAGCATAATAAAGACAGGATAAACTACAAAAGATACAGAGCAGGCTAACAAAGTTCAAACTCAGCAGAGTAAACATAATTAAACATTTAAACAGCTTACTACAGGAGATTATAATAATTTGATGCCTATAATCCGGAGCGAATGTCTAAGGCACATGCTGTAGTTCATGGCTGGACGCAGCAGCCCCCGTGGCGAGGATACCAGCCCTAGTCACTCTGACAGGACACGGAAAGGAGCAGCTTCGGCAGTCTCCGAAGCGGAGATGCTATTTTCACCATATAGCTAGCGTAGGTATAACCACCGCGGCGCAGCCCGAGGGACTGGAACACTTCTGGCCAAGCCACCTGCCACCGGCTGGAAGCGCCGTGCCACGAAGTCTTGGGGACAACGTTGAAGGCTCAGTTGGATCAAGCTGCAATGCCAAACCCCAAGGTCCACCCCGCGGAAACACCTTCAGCCCTCAGCCTGCTTAGATAGGAAGTGGAGCAATTGCTTTCTCCCCGCTAAAGCTCTACAGGCTGGTTCAGCCATAATACTTCTGGAGGGGAAAGCACAGAGAAGCGAAGCTGCCCCCGATGTGGCCTAGGAGCCGGGGGGGGGCGGAGCAGCTCAACGCATACCGGGAGGCGGAGGAGAGCGAGGGGAACCGAGCGACCGCGACGGACACCGGCGGGCACTTCCTTTCCCCAGGCACCGCGCAGCAAGACGCCTTCCCATAGGCTGTCTGGCGGCACGTGACAGGCGGGCACCGCGCAGGCGCAGAGGGGAAGGTCCGCTCCCTGCGGCCACGTGGGCAGCGCCGGGCAGAGCCCAGCGCGAAATCGAAGCTGTTAATTAAAGGGGAAATTGAAAATTAACGCTGCGTCCTTGAGCTTGGGAAACAGGAGGCAGGTTGGTCACACACCGGCCCCGCGGTTTCCCCCAGCAAGGGGCGCCGGGGTGACCCGTCACACTGCCGGGGCTTGATGACAATAACGACTCTAATGCCGAAATKAGAAGTTTTTAAGGGTTTTTTCCTTGTCGTTGAAGCTGTAACAAAGTGAGATGAGATAGGGCAGGACATTTCAGTTGGAAGGGACCTATAATGATCATCTAGTCCAACTGCCTGACCACTTCAGGGCTGACCAGAAGTTCAAGCATATTATTATAATATTGTTATTATTTACCTTCCCTTTCCAGAGAAGGGCAAATACAGTTGCCTTCTCAGCTGTTTCATTCAAATCAGATTTTCACAGCTTCCATCTGTCCCATTTTTGCAGCCAGTGTGCAACCAGGTAACCACAGCCACCACATCTCCTCGGATGAGGACAGCAGCAGTGGAGGTCTTTGTAATAAACTCATTAATGTATAGAAAGGACCCTTCTTTCTTGCTTTTTCACCTGGCAGAGGGGGCTCAGAGCATCACGGCACGAGAGGAGCTCAACTAACRGGGCTAGACGGCGCGTTTCGCCGCAGTGCTAACGGCAGCAAGTTGTGCCGCCCTTCCCGGGACGCCCCCGCCCCCTCACTCGGGGCTGGCCGCAGCCGCAGCCGGCCTTTGGCCAGTTTTCCAGCTACCATTAACTAAACACACCAGATCTCACCCCAAAGTTTTGTGAATTGCCGATTGAGGTGTGTAACGAGGGCATTTCCCGAGCCCGGAGGGTGATGAGTCACTGCAGCCAGGAAGGGGTTTCGTTCCCTCCCTWGCACAGGCCTAACGAGCTGGGCCTTCTAATCGCTGTCTGAAAGAAAGCGGCAGAATTATTTTATGCTGCTTAAATTGTTTCCTTTAATAGGAAGTGCTGCTTTACTCTACCTTGTGCTTCTGAAACAAACATTTGTGTTCCAAAAATATACAGTGTACACATACTCTGTAGCTATAGATACAAACATTTACAAAGAAACGAGCAGGCTGGAGTGGGCTAGCTTGAAAAATCTCACCCTTTCTGGCCCTCCTAGAGCAAGACTAGCTGGGCTCACCGTGCYGTAAACAGATCAGGGCTACTGAAAAACACGACTGAGAAGTATCATACCCTTGCTGATTATATGAAACAATGTRGATCAACAAAATTTCCACACTCTGCAGAGGTTTGGAGTTTCTGTKGCCTCTTCCTAACCCCTCCTTTTGGCCCTACGATCTGCCTTAGTATCTGCATCCCACATCCAAATCGACTGCAGCCTRCCCGTCTGGGTGTTCTCTACTGCCGAAGGGCTGATCCCTCACGCAGGCATTGCTCAGCTTTACACCAAAGAGGAAAATGTGGTTCCCGAGACATTTGGTTTCATCTGCAAGGCTTCCTCAAACTAAGGGAACCCACGTACACTCTACAGTCTTAGCATTTTAGCGAATAGGTCGGTATGGGAATGTCATTCCTGGTATAAATGTTTGTACGGGGTGAGCCGGGAGCGCCGGGTGAGCCGGGTGAGCAGGTAGCGCCGGGTGCGCGGCGTGCGCGGGGTAACCCAGAGGAGGAGTATGGATATGAGGATAAAATCCCGGTGGCAGAGCGCCGTGGGTCGGCTGCTGTACTGGACCCGAAATCACCAGCTGGAGCAGGCTGTGGAGAGAAATGCAGACAGGCGTGAGGATTATTTAGAGACGGCTTTTGTCGTGGCTCTCCCCATCCCACAAGGGCCTGGCTCTGAGGACAATTCATAACCAACACACAGCACTGCTGAGAGGCAAGAGGACAGTGATTCAATCATGCTCTTTACAGCTTCCACCACTCTTCTTTCTTTCTTTTTTCCCCCCCTTCTTTTTTTTTTTTTTTTTTTTTTTTTAAACTCGGTTGGTCTTTGCAAAGAGGCAAGAAGCAAACTGCAGTTAAGCTTAGGGTCAGGTGAAACAAGCAGGGAGCTGGGRATGGGACAACTTTGGGGCAGGTTCCACACTGTAATTTCATTTTCCCCTTCTGTGCATTTGTTCTAACAYAGGCTGGGCAAGATCATCTGTATGATGGGAGTCACTGAAGTCTCCTTCAGTCAAGAGTCCAGCTTGCAAGGGAAGAAGTAGCCAGCACTGTCTATCACCTTTATCCTTGTGCTAAACTGTGTGTGAATAAAGGCCGACTTCCAGAAAGAAAACACAAATTTTTAGAAGAGATTTTGTCTCAGAAGCCCTCCGGTGTGTGTCTTGGAACATGCATCAAAACCAGCACAGCTGCAGAAAGGTCTCTTACTTGTTATGCGGTAGCCTGGAGCACACAGTTCTCAAGTCATCTGAAAGAGGACAGAAGACATAACAATAAGGGTAAAGCAGAAATTAGAGCAATTTTCCTCTCCACTCACYTCTCTAGGAAGATAAAAGATTACTGAAAAAGCTCCAGTCATCAACAGATCCAGAATCCCATTCTCAGGCCAAAAACTTGTATAGGAGAGAAAATGTTTCTCCATCTCACCAGTCATTACCGCAGCTTTTTGCACTTGACACTTTATTRTATGTTCAACATTTAACCTACGCTGCCGTATGGGAAATGCAGCTTCATTTCAAGGCAGACTAAGCCTTAGTACAGAATTAGCAATATCAATTTACTATCAAGAAGTAACTAAGACATAAGAAACACAAGGTATGACTCTGCCCACTGAATATGCCATTTATGATGAGAAAGGCATCAGGTCAAAGCAATACCTGTTCTGCATTTTTTTGAGTTTTTTTTAAACAGCACTAGTGTAAAGAAAGGATTGAGGGTTATTTTTGCTGGGGTCTGTTAACTAAAAATTGCACCTTTTTTACCATGTTAATGTCTTTTCCAGAACATTTCTTGGTAATATCTGTACACCTCACTCCTTTATGAGCTGCTTCCATCTCTTCCTTGGTCCCATGCGAGGATTATTTCTTTCAATCGATTTTCATATATTGATGAACAGTTTGTATTTGCCTCTCCAAAGCAAAATAGCTARACCCAAGGTATTTAACCACATACCCAGTTGCTAGAGCCCTTCCAGGAATAGCTTGAGAACAAACACCTGCCTTTGTAGATAAACACACCCCCAAAACACTGAAATAACTGGTATTTCAGCAGCTACTTACACTGAATTAGTTTCCACTTCTACAGTAAAAGCAAGCGCTCAGAATGTACCAGGTGAACAGTTAGGAAAAAACRCAGCCAAAATAAGCCATCAACTAAAAAAACCTCCACTTTTCTGTCTGTTCTTATTACACCCAGAGCTACTTTATGAAAGATTAGAAAGAATAACATTTGACATTTGACCAGCAGCTCTGGTTCACCCAGGGCAAAAGCCTCAGGCACCTGCTTAGGCAGAGGCCGCTCTCCGCAGCTGGGGTCTGCACTAACTGCCCGGGCTTTGGGGAGCTTTGAGCCTCCTGGTTGCACCAAGAATCGCCTGTTTTCAAGAGACTGTATCAACAAAACAGTATGTCTGGCTGACTCTGTGCCGTGTTAAGGTACTTCCCTTTTTCRTCTCTGCAGGTCTTTCGGAAAGAACTGGTTTTGTCAACAGGAAAGACAGAGGAAAGCCACATTAGCAGGTTTCTTTACTAAGCTTAAGTGAAATCGTACACCCTGTAATGGGGTCTCATCACAGGAGASCTGAAGGCCCAGAAGTTCCAGATGAACACTTTTCGTTTGCTTTTCAAATTTGTTGTTTAGCACACCCACCCCACGATTTACCTACTTCATGGTCTCTCCTCCAGCAGGCAAATTCAGAGAAGTCAAACCGAAACCCAGTTAAACAGTGCTTTTTAAACAGCTACAAGCAATTCTGAGAGGGTCAAATTTGTCCCCATGCCGGACACCCAACTATAACTCCCTTGTGCACACTGCCAGGTAGAAGACCAGTTCTCCAGCTCTGCAAAGCAACACACCCGTCGCCTGCATCAACGATCTCTCCTTTCTTACTCCCCATCCAGCTATTTCTCCTGAAGTATTTCCTGCACTATCACTTCCTAAGAGCGGCAAACTACTACTTCTGCTGTGAACACGTTGATTTYTACTCTCCCCACCCAAAATTCCCTCTGACAACATCCACACACTGGAGGAAAAGAATCCCGTGCCAGGGTCTCTGCCAGCCCCACCGACAACTTACCTCTAGTGCACAGGAGTGCTCCCGATGCCATGGCCACTTGCAAAGCCTGAGCCAGCCTGTCTAGAGCCAGTTCAATCTCTTTGGATGCATTGAGAGGATTGAGTTCATCAGATAGTCTGTTAATTTCCTCAACGAGCGGAACCACGTGGTCAAAGGGTACTAGCCCCAGGCGCCCATAAAGGTTCTTCTCCGTTAAATGCCCCTGAAGCATCATAAGAACCTGCAGGACACTTAGATGCAGTTTTGAATACAGCTGATGGCAATCTCTGTCTTCTCCTGAAGTCGAGTCCTTGGCAATTTTGCTGGGAGGGTGTCCATTTGAGAGAGAGGCTTTCTTCTTCCTTTTATAAGCCAAGGGGGCCTTCACGCACCAACGGATCAGTCCAGTCAGCGGGGTGAGCTCTAAAAACCCTATTGGCAGGTTGGCTGCAATAGGAGTGTTTAGAAAGGTGATAAGGATCAAGCGGGGGTCTTCAAAGATCCAGGAAACAATCAACTCGAGCAGATCTGAAGGAGGGATGAGGTCATCTGAAGATAGGAAAGATATTATTGAGTAAGCTGAGCCTTGCACTGGAGCACAGGGCAGCAGTCTTTAATTAATCTCTCACACACACCCTTCCCTCACTGTCACAATTACAATTTCAAAACCTCTGTTTTTTTCAAGACACCAAAGGTAGGTGCTTGTTTGTYCCAGAGAAGAGACAACCATGTTCCTGTCAACTTCACCTTCTCCATCACCAAATGCCAACATTTACTCCCTTTCCCAGCAAAGCTGCTTTTGTCATTTTTTTTCCTCTCCCACGCATCATCTGCTCACTTTTTCTCTAAACTCAGTCTCCATTTAGCCCTTGCCACAGGAAGTACAATGGGCACGGGAATGGGAAAAACTTGGCACTTCTTTCTCTTCACCCCAAYCATTCAACTCATTTCCTTTAAGGCTTACCTAAACAAGCATGACTTGTGGAAAAACTTATCGCAACAACACGATCACATGACAGGTAAAGGATTATAAGAGTACGTAAAGCTTCAAGTAAGAAGTGAAAGGTGATAATGAACTGCAGCTTGACTACAGACGAGAGAAGCATGGACTTCACAGTAATCGTGCATCATGCCATYGCAGGGACAGGCTACCGGATTGAGCGACGTACGTTCATTGCAAGTTGTGTACTGTGTCAACAAAGGGCTCAGCACAGAGCTATCTGGTCAGGTCTTTTGTATCTGARATGACTTATAGGCCAAATATCTGTACTACAGAATTACTAACGTGCACCGGATACAGAATCGGTATTTTCCAGTTTTTAGCTTTTCTGAGACCTCTGAGTATCACAGATACTGCTGTTTGTGTGATCGACTCCTCTCCTCAGGACATGGTGGAGACTGCCCGGTTACAGATCGCTCTTTGAAGAGCAAGCTTCCTCTCCTTGYGTCGCCAATAACATCTCAAATAAATCAAGGAATTAAAAAAATTTRCTTCCTATAATTCATGTTATTTCCTTTCTGACATGTCTTTTAATTAGTTGGATGAACTTTCAAGTGGTTGCACAAAACATATAAAATACTGAGGAAGAATATGCTACGAGCTCTACCAAATACGTTTTGAAAAAAAGAGTCTAAGCCTGCACCTCTCTCTCACTAATGCCAAGCTGCTTATCTGGAGAAGACCGTGCAAAACATATTCCTTTATCGATAACAAATCGTGTTTGCTTTTTTGGATTATATGTGATGTTGGTATTTAGTGTATGGTTGTTTCCTAGTCTCCCGTGAGCTCTCTGGCGCTCTCGCTGAGTAAAGGTAAATCAATCTTCTTTTAGACACCTACACATTTCTAGTGTCTGAGCAACAACCACCCGAGACAGGTCATATCGCTAGCTGGTCACACATACAGACAAAGAGCATATTGGAGGTACGCTGTTGATTGCGTTTCTCATCACTGCTCAACAGAAATCCTGCTCCAGCTTGCAAACATTCAGAATTTTTGGAAGGAATCGGACTGACAGACAGCCCTGAGTCTATCCGCTGGATAGGCGACACACAATAGGGAGGTCCAGCTGCCCAGCCCAGGCAGATCACTCCTAGAGCTGCTCAATCGATAAGGTCCTTTGCCCTCTGTGGAGGACGTTGCCCTTCGTGTCAGGTGTTACCTGGCTGCTTCTCCAGCAAAGACTCTCCCTTCAGCCACTGAGCAGTTATTTTTATTCTCACCCCAGTGACAGATGAGGCAACAGCCACACCCCTGAGCTGCTTCTGGCAATAATTACATGGCAACAAGCAACTTTAGAATTTCAGCAGTTCATTCGCTTGCAACAGTTAATTTGTGTTGCATTATACTCCACCTCTTACTTGGAAAGACACAGCTTGGAAACGCTTACCCGAAGAGAGGTCATAGAGCGCTGTGACGGATGTAATGAACTGGCAGCAGAAGCGAGGGCTGGCACTGAATATCTGCTTCAGCGTCTGGATGGACCCTGGCAACAAGTTGCAGTAGTCATCGACCAGGGCTCGGGCTAGCCTCACGCAGTACACAGCCGGGGTTCGCTGCAGGGGTGCGGGACCGCACACAAGGAAAAGCAGATTAAACCCAGTCACAGAAAGTTCTACAGAGCCGACTTTAAAATTCACATTGCCTAAATACTGTGCCTGCCCACATCACCCAGCCACTTTGCTGCTTCAACATCTGTGTTTCCACTTTCCCAAAATTAAAGTGTGCTTTCCCTCTGCATACCAAAGATCCACTCAGACAGAAAACTACTATTTCACAATATTAAAATAGGTGGTGATTTTTACAATATCTATAGTTTAAAATGAAAACCTTTTACATCAATATTCTGACTTAGATGGAAATTTTTTTACTACTTCAGCAACATAGTTCTGCAGTTCAACTAGTTCAGTAACCTCTCAGTTCCGCTTGACATTTTTAATGTGGAAAAAATTCTGTGCAATCCTCATGTCACTTAAGAGCTGCGATCTGCAAAAAAACTACACCTTCTTCTGCTATGCAGTTTACATCCCCTCCTCCACCAAGGCTCACCAGGTGGAAAAAGAGGTACCCCACAGAAACRGTACTGGTCTGCCTCCCACCACCCTTCCCTCCCAGCTCGTCCTCTTCTGTAAAGCAGGTGACTTCTGCACATCCCACAAATGCAGCAGGAACAAAGATGCGCTTCCCAAGGTCTACAGTGGGGAATCTCAGTGGGAAAGGAGGAGATATAGGAGATCCCTGACATACTGCATTCACGGATAGGAACACCAGACACAGGTATTTTGTGCCCAAATCTCCAGAGAGAGGTTTGCCTCTTCTGCCATGCCCAAACTTGCACACGAGGGCCAGTTTATTTCCCAGACTCCACAGTCTGCTTCTTTGGGCAATGTGACCATGAACTGCCCTGGTTTTGTTCCCTGTGTTGGTCAAACCCCCACTGATCCCTTTTGACATGCTGCAATCGGGTGGGTGCGGCGTGGTGGGAATCAATAAAACTTTCTCCCACAGAAAAAAACCCCAAATTTTCTTCTGCCAGTGCAGCACATAAATGGACTGGCAAAAGCTCTASCTTTATGCTGGAGCAAAGGTACGGACATGAGCACAGACGTGGGGTGAACGCCGCTGCGGCAGCCAGCTGTTATATCAGCTGAAACTGCCACAGACGAGCAGCTGACCGCAACCAGCTGCCACCAACCGTTAGGTGACACACAGCTCACCCGCACCCAACACGGCACACTCCCTCGCTCCTTCCCCGAGCCTGCCCTGCCTGCACAGCAGCTGTACCTGCAGCCAGAAGGCAGCACACTCCAGAACAGGAACCCTGCACACAGCCACTGCCATGGAAACCAGCTTTCCTAGTAAAGCCATCCTGCTGTCGTCTGCTTTGTTTCCTTGAGGGCTGAAGAGAGACGAGAAAATGATCTGCCGGACTGAGTCCTTGGTTTGCTCTTGGAAATAATTGCACATGATCTCAAGGAGCTGAAGTTCCTGAAATGAATTCAATCTCTGAAAGAAAACAAAAGCAAAGCTGCAAATATACTGGGGCTCTTGAAGAATCAAGAGCTGCTTTGGTGAAAGACAGGAACAGTAAAGGCTGAGAGCTTCCCTCAGGTGTTAGAAACTCAATCTTTGTGCACAGTACACATATTTAAGCTTCCTGAACCACCACCGCATTTACCTAGTTACACTGAAAAACTCTAGGCTGTATTTGAATACCTCGATACCCAAGACTGATGCTTACTGTACCAGCAAGTGCTGCCCACAAACTGAGAGCTAAGACCTATAGTAATACTGTGGTGAAAAATATTTCCTTCCTCTCCAAATAACAGCACTAAGGGCACCGCTGGGCAGCTGGGGGGCTCACAGGTGGCCCAGCAGCCCCCTCAGGCCCATGCACCCTGACATTCACAGCAGCTGTGGTTTCTGGTCACTGCTCTCTGGGAAGTCCCCACCGCAGCTCCAGCCCACACCCAGCCACCTAAAACCCCTGGTACAGCTGAGTTGCAGCACGGTGAGGCTGTGGGCAGTCCCCAGGGGCCTCGGGGCCCACCACACCTCCCCRGGGCCCTGTCTGGTCTCCCAGATTCCTGTCCAGTGCATGGGCGTTTTGCCACCCAGATCCCTCCCTGCCAAAATAACCGTGTCACCAGCACCCCAGGAACCCTGTCCTGTCCTCCTAAGGCCTCAGGCTGCAGCCGCAGCCCCTCAGGGACCCCGTCCTCTCCTCCCGGGGACTCGGCCTCCAGCAGCAGCCCCCCCAAGGACCCTATCCTGTCCTTCCAAGGCCTCAGCCTCCAGCAGCAGCCCCCCCAGGGACCCCGTCTTGAGCTCTTGGTGTCTCGGCCTCCACAGCCACTCCCTGGGGCTACATCCGGCCTCCCAGGGCGCTGCCTGCCCTCCCGCCGCCAGCCCCCAGGGCCTACCCTGCTTCCCCGGGGCCGCGGCCTCCAGCAGTGCCCCCACCCCGGCGACCCTGCCCGGTCTCTCAGGGCCCCGCCAGGCCTCGCCCCCCYAACCGCCCCGCGGCCGGGGCCCACCTTGGGCGGAGCGCCGCGCTCCTTGGGGACCTGGAAGAGGAACTCCTCCAGGAGCTCGGCGGGGCCCTTGTCGACGAGGGGCAGCGGGGCGCTCTGCAGCTGGCTGCTGAAGTAGATGTCCAGGTGGTACAGCACCTCCTTGGCGGCGCTCAGCGCGTCCCGCCGCAGCAGCGAGTGCCGGATGTCGCTCATGGCTCCGACCCCACCGGGAACGGACACCCGCCCCCCCCCCTTCCCTCCTCCGCGTCCCGCCGGCCCGGCCCCGCTCGGCGCGGCGCGGCCTCCCTCAGCGGCGGAGGCGCAGAGCGGGCGGGTGCTACGGCGGCCCCCGTCGGACAAAAAAGGTCCACGCGCGCCCGCCGCCGGCAGCGCCCCCTGGCGGCCGCGCCCGTAAYGGCGGCGCTGGGGCTGTCCTTGGGGGGGGTCTTGGCCCGGGAGGGAACTGGCCCTGAGGGGATCTTGGCCCTGGGGGGGCTCGTCCTGGGGGGTCTTGGTCTGGAGAGGGTCTGGCCCTGGGGGGGGCTGGTCCTGGGGGGTCTTAGACTGGGGAGGGTTTGGCCCTGGGGGGGCTTGGCCTGGGGAAAGCCTGGCCCCGGGGCTGGCCCCTGGGGGGTCTTGGCCCGGGGCGGGTCCAGCCCTGAGGGGATCTTGGCCCGGGGTGGGGGGGCCTGGYCCTGAGGGAGGCCTTGGCCGGGGGGTCCTGGACTGGGGCTGGCCTGGGGAGCGCAGCCCTGCCGAGGGGGGCCGGGCCCAGCCCTGATCCCGCTGTGGGGAGCAGGGTGCAGGTCCTGGCCCTGCTCTGGGGGGACTCGGCCCCGGGGGGAGGCTGGCAGGGCCCCCCAGCCCCTAAGGAGCACTGCAGGGGCCTGGCCCGGCCCTCTTGGGAAACGTGGCAGCTGCCTTGGAAGGCCGGGGMGTGCTGGGACATCGGCCAAGGCTGCTGGGGCAGGGCTGGGGCGAGCTGCGGGAGCGTGCAGGGGGGGCACCGCCATTCCCCAGCACCGCACGGGCCCCCCTGGGGACAGGGCCTGCCSCGGGTGACCTCCCGGGGAGGGTCTGGGGACAGGCGCTGCGGCAGGCACCCGCCATTTTTCAGGACTCCCGGCTCAGCTCCACACCTGAAGACCAAAGGTGGCGGGGCCACACCGGGATGTACTGGCTGCGCTCAGGCCCCAGCACTGGGATCCCGCCGGCCCCGGCACGCTCACCTGAAACCAGCTTGTTGGAAATGTGGGGTGCCGGATGGGAACAGTTGGTGTTGGTGAAATAAACACTTTATAAGAGAAATTGGTGATGAGTGAGAGCTGCCCACGCCCCATACCGGGGAGCTGCCGTTCCCCATGAGTGGTCTCTGGGATTCACTTATACCTCGCAGATCTCTTATCGATTTTATCAATTCAGGAACATTCTCAGCCTTACCTATGGTGGGAGGTGCTGGCACTGGTTGAAAGGGCTGTTTTTTTCACTGAGCAGACCTTTATTTCCGTGAAAAATGCCATATGGAGCCTGCGGCCTCACGCTCCTTGGCTGGGTGACCACTTGGCAAGGTGAGCACATCCCTCCCCATAAATGCAGGTGCGGCTCCTTCCCCTTCCAGAGACCTCGGACCACACCAAAGGTACGTCCTGCTCCCCTCTCCTCCCRCGGCCCAGGAGCTCCCCTCTCCAGCGTCGCCTTCTCCAGCTCAGCTTAATTTTGCCGAGACGCTCTGCCGGGGCTGAGCCCGGGCACAGCTCACAAGCGTCGCCCGGGATGGATAGGGTCCTCTGTAGGTGCCTCTGCCCGGGAGGCTGCGGAGGCTGCTGCACCCCCGGGAGTGGGGAGGGCTCGCGGGGCTTTGGGCAGTTGGTGGCGTGACCAAATCGTAACATTACCAAATCGTGGCGTTACCAAATCGCCGCGTTACCAGCTGGGGGGACTGCGGCGTTACAGATGGTAGCATTTGCAGCCGTAGCGAGGACRCAAGTGGGGAAATGTGAGGACTTAACTAGAGCGGCTGCCCCAGAAGAAAAAGCGAGCCCAGGGGCAGCAAGCTGTTCCCCAGGTCGGGCTTTGGGTGTGCCGAAAGCTGTGACACACACACCCCAGTCCTCTCAGCCCATCTTATCGGGGCTCCCGGCGCGGCCGGGCGCTCGGGGCACCTGGCCTTGGGCAGGGCTCAGGTCCCGTCTGTTGGTGAAATATTACACTGGGAGCTGAGTGCCTCGGGAAATATTTCCCAAATGCCTTTCCCCATGGGTGGGACCTGCCGCGCTGCCTCGGTGGGGGGTCCCGGGGGACTCCAGAGTGGGTGAGGATGGGGCAGGGGCAGGGCTGGGGTGCAGGCGGGGCAGGATACCCCYGGTGAGGATGCTCCAGGCAGGGACRGAGGTGGGGAGGGGTGCCGGGGGGATCCATCCCTTGCTCTGTCCCAGCACGGCTGCTGTAGGGTCTTTTGGGTCTCTGGCGCAGACCCGGGGAGAGGTGGGAGAGGGACAAGCCAAAGGACCTTGGTGTCCCCGGCCGCTGCCGCCAGCCCCGGACCAGGAGAGGTGTCCGGGCTGAGCACGGTGAATGAGGAAGCGATTGCTCTGCGTCACCATGAAATGGCATTTGCTCCTTTGCCAGTGAATTATCCGCTCTGGCCTCGCGGGCGGTCTGGCCTCCCTCCAGGAGGGACAGGAAGGATGAGGCCCCACGTGAGGCAGGGACAAGGACTCAGCAGCCCGAGGCTGGAGCCGGMTGGCTGCGTGGGGCTTCACCACCCCGGGTCCTGGTGGTTCACTGGAAAAAGGATGCCTCCCAGTGAAACCAGTAYGGCCAGTGGGAATGCCCTAGTCACCCTTGTCGTCTGTGCCAAATCCCCCTCCCAGCCAGGGGGGCTGAGCCTGTCCCTGCCCCTCTGCACGCAGGATGGTGGCCTCGAAGCTGGTGCTGTCGCTGCTGGTTGCAGCTGTCCTGCTGCACGTGGCCACCACGCTGAAGATCAGCGCCTTCAACATCAAGACGTTTGGGGACAGCAAGATGTCCAACCAAACTATCGCAGATATCATCGTTTCTGTGAGTGSTGGGGGGGAGGAGCAGCCCTGGCCACTCTCTGGTCTCTGGGATGCAGCCACCTTGGGGCAGTCGGACACTAGCTTTCTGCAGGCACCCATCCATCCATGTGTCCATCTGTGCATCCACCCACCCATCAATCCACCTGTCCACACACCCCCATCCACCCACCTATGCCTCCATCCATGCACCCATCCATCTGTCCATTCATTCACCCATCCATCTGTCCATCTATCCATCCATCCATCCATCCATCCATCTGTGACTCCATCCATCCACACACCCCCATCCATCTGTCCATGCCTCCATACATCTACCCATCTGCTCTTCCCCCATCACCATCTCCAACCTTTGGTCCCCAGACGAGGACGGGCGATGCTCGGAGCTACCCAGGTTCCTCACTCAGAGCAGCCTGYGAGTGAGGAGCTGCTGGGATGGTGGGTGGTAGACAGACGGGTGTTAGAGGGCACTGTGGCACCCCAGGATCCTTCCAAGCCAGAGGACACCAGCAGAGGTGCTCCCTCCCTGGCTCTTGGGTCCCTGCTGCCCCCCCGTTGCCAGCCTGGGAGCCTTCACAGCCCAGCCCAGGCACCCATGGGTGCCCCCACGAGCAGCTCCTTGCCAGGGGCAAGCAGCTCTGAGCTTGTCCCCCCAGATCCTGTTGGAGTACGACATCATCATGGTGCAGGAGGTCCGGGACTCCGACCTGAGCGCTGTGACGAAGCTCATGGGCCAGCTCAACAGGTGACCCCCATGGCGCAGGGCGGGGGGTGCCTGCAAATGGGATGCCGGGACAGATCCTGGTCGGTGTCTCGCTGTGCTGGGACCCCTCTGCCTCGGCGGAGAGAGCCCGCTGGGTGCTGGGGGGCACCGGGAGCCTCCTCTCACCCTCTCCGCATCTCGCTCCCAGCGCGTCCCCACAACCATACAGCTTTTTGGACAGCATCCCCCTGGGTCGGACCACCTACAAGGAGCAATACCTCTTCATCTACAGGTAAGGGATGCCACCAGGGTCTGGCATCCCCCGTGTCACCCACTGTCCCCCCCAGCAGCCCCCAAAGGGAGGTGGGTACTTTTGGGGACCCTGGCTGTGGCAGGAGCGGTGCCGGGGGCTGCCCCACTCTCCTCCCTCAGGTCGGACATGGTCTCCGTACTGGAAAGCTACTACTACGATGACGGCTGCGAGCCTTGTGGGACCGATACCTTCAGCAGGGAGCCCTTCATTGTCAAGTTCTCCTCACCCACCACACGTGAGCAGAGCCGGCACATGGCAGCACCTCGGCCGGCACTGGGGGCTGCCCGGACCTGGCATGGGGTCCCCTCTGCGTGGGGGAGAGCTGTGCTTGCCAGGCAGGGGGGTTGCACCCTGGAGCCCAGCTCAGGGGCTCCAGTGGGGTCCTTCACTGCTGTGGAGCCTTCTCCCACCCGTGGGTGCTCAGGGGTCCTGGGTACCTGCCAAGCATGGCCAGCACTGCCTGCTGTTTCCCACCACGTGCCATCTCACACCATCTCCCATCTCCTCCCGTTGCCTGTCATCTCCCACCAGGCACTCTCTCCAGTTGTGTGCCATATCACGTCTTCAGCTGTTCCCCATCATGTCCCACATCCCATCACCTGCTACCTCCCATCTTGTGCCATATCCCACCATCTGCTTCCTCCAGTTGTGTGCCATCTCCCATCACGTGCCATCTCCCATCACGTGCCATCTCCCATCATGTGCCATCTCCCATCACCTCCCTTTTCCCACCTTGTGCCATCTCCTACCCCATGCCATCATCTCCACCTTCCCGGCAGCTCCCCAGGGCACACACACTCTCCCATCCCTCTYCCACCCCCGTCTCCTTCCCAAAACCACGGTGGCTTGGAAAAAATGTTGCGAAACGAGCAGCAAACCCCAAACCACATGCAGAGGGATGCAGCTCCCTGCTGGAAATTCCGGCCTGGAGGACAGGCAGACCACAAAAAGCCCACGCACCCTTTCCCTTCGGCAGCTTTTCCCAGCCGGTAGCTAGGGCTTGGCCCGGGGTGGTCCCCCGGGGTTCCCGCTCCCTTCCCGGGTGCTGCCTCTCAGCCGGGGACTGACGGCCGCCTGTCCGGCAGAGGTGAAGGAGTTTGTGATGGTGCCCCTGCACGCCGAGCCCAGCAGCGCGGCGGAGGAGATCGACGCGCTCTACGATGTCTACACYGACGTCGTCAACAAGTTGGCGACTAATGTAGGCGGCGGCGGGGAGCTCGGCTCCTCCCTGGGGCAGCCGGGCGGGCTGGGGTACGGCCACCGCACACGCTGGCGGCCATCCCGGGATAGACGTGTCCCATGGGAGACCTCTTGTACCCATCGGAGCGGGTGCCACCCTGGCAATGTCGGGGCAGGGAGCTGCTGGGTGGCTTGTCCCCCCGTGCTGGGAAGCCCCAGGGGGGTTTCTTGCTGCCCCGTAAGATTTTAGGGAGCCCTTGGTGCCACATAAAGTCCACGGGCAGGGACACAGCGCGCTGTCCCGCAGAACATCCTCCTCCTGGGCGACTTCAACGCCGACTGCTCCTATGTGACCAGCGCCCAGTGGCCGTCCATCCGCCTGCGCTCCCTCGATGCCTGCGAGTGGCTCATCCCCGACAGCGCCGACACCACCGTYGCCAACACCACCGACTGCGCCTACGACCGGTGGGTGCCGCGGCGGTGGCGCGGGGGCTGGCGCGGGGGAGACSGGCGGGCGCTAACACCCCCGTGATGCCCCGGCAGCATCGTCGCCTGCGGCACCGCGCTGCGCCAAGACATCAAGCCCAGCTCTGCCACCGTCAACAACTTCCAGAAGACTTTCCACCTGCAGTACAAGGATGTGAGTGAGGGGCCGGGGCACATGAACCCCCCGGTGCTGGGATCCAACCCGCTGCACCTCCTGGGAGCGGGGGTGGGCTCCTTGTTCCCCAGGGTGCACCCAAGGGTGGCCTGACGCCAACCCCTGCACCGATGTAACCCCCCAGCCTGAGCATTTTGGGGTACGCTCTAAATTTTGGAGTTGGAGTGGAGCGTTGGGGTCCCAGCCGGCCGTGACAGCGATGGYGGGTCCGGACAAGCTCAGTCGCCTCTCTGCCTTCCCCCCACACCCAGGCTTTGGCCGTCAGCGACCATTTCCCGGTGGAGGTGACCCTGAAATCAGCCTGCTGAGCCCGTCCCCGTGCCGACAGCTACCAGGACACCCCGGCAGGCACCTGCGTCCCTCATGGGAGCCCACGCACCACCAGTGCCCGCCCAGCTGCCCGCCATCTCTGCAAGCATCTGCTCTTCGGGGTCTTGTGGGAATGGGTTGCTCTCTGCTTCCATTAAAAAATGAGCCTTTTCCAGCCCTTGTAGCTCTGGAGGGAGGGTCCCTTCAGTCCCCCCATCAGTCGCCCATGTCCAAGCCCCTCATCCCCCTGCCAGGGGCAGCCCCACCGGGGCTGGAGCCAGGGAGGTCCCCAGGACCGGGGGTCCTCTCCTGCCATCGAGAGCCCCGGACCCACAGGGCAGCGAGCGCTGCTCCCCTCTGAGCTGCCGGCGGCAAAAGCAGGGACACCAGGAAGGGTCTGGGAGGCTCCGGGCAGGATTCGGCCCCCTTCCCGGGTCGTAGGATGCTCTTCCACCAGCTTGGGGGCCGCATCCTGCCTGGCTGTGGGGCGGCTGACGGGGCGCTGATGGTGAGGGTGGGGGGAGGCAGAGGATGTGAGTCAGTTCCTGGGGGGTTCGGTGCCTCCTGGGGGGGTTTCRTTTCCAGCACAGAGCTGAGGGACACCAGACTCATCCCGTGACCGGGTRTGAGGATGCAAAACTGGCGGCGCACGCAAGAGCCTGGCATGCCCCGGCATGAGCAGCCGTCGCCTCCCCGCCTGCCCTGCTGCTGGCACCCCGGCAGAGCCGCCCGCTCCCTCAGCCGGGGTGATGCCATGGGCCGGGGTAGAGCCACGTGCCGGCGCAGGGGATGCCGGCTCTGCTGGGGCTGCTTTGGGTCACCCGTGGGGCTGATCTGGGTCACCAGCGGGGCTGCTTTGGGTCACCAGCGGGGCTGTTCTGGGTGACCGCTGGGGCTGGGGTTTGCAGCCGCCCACTCTTGCCGAGGCTGGCGGTACTCAGCCTGCCTGACCCAGACACCCCGCCGACACCCCGCCATTTCCTTCTCTCCCCTCTAATTACACCGTCTGAATCACCCACATTAAGGCCATCACCCTTCGCCGCCTGCCTGGCCGCCGTGCCCCGCGTCGTGACCCGGGGTGCCAGCCCAGCCGCAGCACCCCGAGTCCTGCGCGCCCACCCAGCCCCACCGGGATGCCCCGGCACGGCTGTGCCTCCCCGGCTGCCCTTTGCCGCATCAGCACAGGGGCGGCTGCACCGGCCCCGCCCTGCCTCCCCGTGGGTTTTTGGTTTCCCAATGTAGGAAGGAACCCAAAACTGTGCCAAAACCCCCACGGGGATGTCCGACTCATCCTGCTTTGCCGGCACCTCCACTGGGAATAAAGCCGCCCGTCCTGCTGCCGGGAGGGCAGAGGTGCTGCGCGTCTGGCACGGTAAGGACGGATCCGGGCTCGGCACCTTCAGCCACGAACCGGGAGGGACTGGGATGAGCTGGGACGAGCTGGGATGAGGAGTCRCTCCCTCACTCCAACAGTGGGGGTTGTGATGAAGCGGAGCAGCCTGGGGTGCTGGTGGTGCCGGCTGGGGCTGGTGGGCGATGGAGACATCCCAGAGGGGAGCGGARCTGGGCGATCCCGGGGGCTGGCGGAGGCCGTCCCAGGCAGATTCATCCTGGCGGGATGGGGTTTAGCTTCCCGTGGGACCAGCGAGCTGGCAGACAGCCCATGCCGGCTCTGCAGGCTGCTCTGGGCGGTGTCCACTGCGGCACTCTGTTGCACGCCAGGACTTAGGAAGGACCTACATGGATTTTTTTTGCTCTATCCCCAAATCCAAAGCAGTTTTCCAAGTTCAGCTCCCACCACTGCATCCCTGCGGCTCAGCATCCCTCCTGGCAGGATGGGGACCATGGCACTGGCACTGTCCCTGCTGGCCGTGGCTCTCCCGTGCCCGGCCACCGCCACGCTGCGTGTCGGTGCCTTCAACATCCAGGCGTTCGGAGACACCAAGATGTCCAACGAGGGAGTGGCGGGCATCATCATCAGCGTGAGTGCAGCCGGGGATGGGCTCAGTGCTGGGGCAGACCCAAAATGTGGCTCCTGTGCCAAGGACACGTGGGGACGTGGCCATGGACGGGATGGCATCCCAGCGCCGGGGATGCCCTGGCTGGATGAAGGCTTGGTGGGGACGGAGGTGGGATGTCAAGCACACGCCGCCATCCCTCTGAGCCCTCTGTGGGGACATCTGCCCTGACACCGAGGGATATATGGGTCCCCGTGGTGCTGCACCCAGCACTGCATCGGGATGCCTGGCCGGGAGACGGGTGGGAGAGGAGAGGGTCACCTCAAGCCAGCAGCAGGCTCCCTCTCGCCATCGCCATCCCTCTCCGCCCYGCAGATCCTGCGCCGGTACGACGTGGCACTGGTGCAGGAGGTGCGCGACTCCGACCTCAGCGCCGTCACCCAGCTCATGGAGCAGCTTAACAGGTACGAGCAGGGCTGGGGCCGAGAGCGCACGGGCTGAGACGCCAGCATTAGCAGGGAAAGCCAAGCTGCCTGAGCAGTAAAAAGCCAAAAGCAGTTGTCCATTGGCAGAGGGTTTGGTTTTGGAAAGGGGAATAGGAGAAAAGTGCTGGGGCTGAAGCTTTGAGCAGGCACCGAAAAAGCCAGTGGGAATAATCTGGGGAGGGGAAGGGGGATCCAAGCGGCACAAAACCCCTCCGAAAGCTGCAATCTCACTGGAGAACACGGGGTGGCAAAGAACTACAGCTCTGGCAAGCTCCGTCTCCAAAATCCCACAGGACAGGGCAGAGGTGAAATGGGGGGTGAAGGGGGCAGGGGCAGGCAGCCCCCCGCATCCCAAGACCCTGCGAGTGGCAGGGGCACCCCGGGATGGACCCAGCGGCAGATGATGCTCTGAAGCGAGCGGCTCAGGCACCCCAGGAGGAAAAGGGGCTGCTGGGGTGGGCTAAAACCCCTCCACCGCCTGGGTGCTGATGCCGTTTTGGGTGAGAGCACGGGCCAGGGCAGGGCTGGGGCCGGGCGGAGGCTGCTGCTGCCTTGTTGAAAGGCAGCGAGTGCTCCGGAGCAGCTACACCCAGCCCACGTCCTCACCCCTTCGGTGTCCCCTCCAGCATGGCCACAAAGCAGCCGGGGCAGCGAGGGTGACGCCAGGCTCCACGCGGCCCCGGGCTGCTCATTAACCTAATTTAGCTTTGCTGCAAATGAAGGTGGGGAGCGTCTCTGCAGAGAAAGGGGTGGCAGGAGCTGCCTCRCGTCCTGCCCGCGGCCGAGGAGCCACCCCGGGGTGGTGGGGACAGCAGGGTGGCTCGGAGCCACTACACCCCCTGTCACCCCACGGCCAGGGTGGGGACAGCAGAGCAGGACAAGCTGGTGCCAACCCCCCGGCTGCCCAGCCCCTGGCCATGCTGAGGCCACCCCAGGACAGTACCAGCCATGTCACCGTCCTGCCTTTGCCTCTCCGCAGCGCGTCCACAGCCCCGTACGACTACGAGATCAGCGGCCCCCTGGGACGGGACAGCTACAAGGAGATGTACCTCTTCATCTACAGGTAATGGGGCTGGGCGTGCTGCCACCTGTCCCACGGTACCGCGGGCCACCGACACCACAGAGGGGACACAGGGGCCGTGCTGAGCCCCAGGGTCACCATCTCTTTGGTCCCACAGGACAGACGTAGTGTCCGTGGTGGACACCTACCAATATGAGGACCCCCAGGACGTCTTCAGCCGGGAGCCGTTCATCCTGAGGATCTCAGCGCCCCGCACCAGTAAGTGGGGGAACGAGTGGCCCTGGGTGGTGGCAAGGGGTGGCCGCRGGGCTGACGTCCCTCTTCCCTGGCAGAGGCGGAGGAGTTTGTGCTGGTGCCGCTGCACTCGGCCCCACATGATGCTGTCGCCGAGATTGACGCGCTCTACGACGTCTACCTGGCCATCGTCAACAAGTGGGGGACTGACGTGAGTGCYGCCGGCACCGGGGCTGGCACCGAGGGCGGGCGCTGAGCCCCAGGGACCGTTYGACCCATGCTGGGTCCCCGCTCTGAGACGAGAGCGGCTGGTGCAAGGGTGGTGGGATGGGGACCCTGCTCCTGCCCTGTCCCCTGCCACAGGGGATGCCCTGGCACCCAGGGCTGAACCCCGTGGGAGGGCTGGTGTCAGGGGCAGCCGCGTTCCCCAGCCGTCACGAGCCCCCCATCTTCCCATCGCAGAACATCATGTTCCTGGGGGACTTCAACGCCGACTGCGCCTACGTCCAGCCGAGCGACTGGTCAGCCATCCGCCTGCGCACCAGCGATGTCTTCAAGTGGCTGCTCCCCGATGATGCCGACACCACCGTGGGGAAGTCAGACTGCGCCTACGACAGGTGAGTGCCACCGCGGCCCCGCGGCCCCCTCCCTGGCACCCCGGGGCCCCCCCCCTGCCCGTCCTGCACCACCAGCAGCCGAGCGCAGGGGCAGGAGCCGGACCCACCGCCCGCATCTCCCTGCAGGATCGTGGTGTGCGGTGCCAAGCTGAAGAGAAGCATCGTGCCAAATTCAGCTGCCATCTACAATTTCCAGCGCRCTTTCCAGCTGGAGCAGGAGGAGGTGAGCCGGGCTCGCAAACCCAGGGCTCAAACAGGCACCAAAACTGAGCTGCCCCGGGCAGCACCGGCTGCGGGGCTGCTGGTGTCTGCCTGGGATTAGGCAGCCTGGCCGTGGCCACGTAGCYGCTGCATTTAAGAAAAAGCCCAAAAGCGGAGCTGAAGCAGCTCCAGCAGCAGCCTGAGCTGGCTCYGGCCGCAGCACATGTGCCCCTGCCCAGCGCCTGCCCRCTGGGACCCCAGCACAGCYCCTGCGTAAGGCACGCTCCCCTCCMGGGACAGAGCAGCCTGCAGCCAGCTAACGGGGAGCTCGGGGTACCGAGGGATCCATGGGTGGAAACAGGAGGGGGCATTTGGGGTCACTGCTTGTCCCTGTGGAGAAGAGATGAGATGCACGGGGTTTTTCGTAGTCTTTCACAGGCAGGACCCCATGGCGTGGGGCAATCAAAGCTGATCTCCAACCACCCGTAGCTGGCACAGAGCTCCCAAGCGAGACACGGGGGTCTCGGAGGGCAGGCACCCCCCTGCCAGCRCCCACCCCAGGCCACACCTGGGCATCTCTCCACAAGAGGTGCCAAAAGTGGAGCCTTGTGTGTTGAGCCTCTCGGTGTTGGGGACATCGCATCCCCCTCCAGCAGGCAGAAGGGTCTGGCAGGGTGATCACAGTCGCCCTGCTGGCCCCACCAGCACGGTGAGGGGCTCACCGAACCCCTGCGTTACACCTCCCCACTTCTCACCCTCCTCCAGGCCCTGGCAGTCAGCGACCACTACCCGGTCGAGGTGAAGCTGACGGCTTGAGCTCCTCCTGCGGCCGCAAACCACGATCCAGCTCCAGCTCCCACCACCACCAACCCCCATGAAGCGCTCCAGGCAGCCCCATCCACGAGCCCTGCGCGTGGGCTGCTCCGGGTCCCGGTTTGGAGAAGGGTCACAGCCGGCTGCCGGCCGTGCCCAGGCCCCCCCAGCCCACCACGAGCCAGAGCCCAGGGACAGGCCACCAGCCAGGAAGCGGTGACCGCAGACAGGCGGGGGAATGACGCATCCGTGTCCTACCTCATCAAAGACTTTATTGACAAATCTCATTTCACAATTAGCTGTTGGACAGGAGGGAGGATATCCAAGGACCGGCAGGCTCGGGCCACAGCGGTGGCAAGACCCTCTCCCTGTCCGTTCCTCGGGGAACCGACCGGGCAGCTCTCCCCGCTCTCAGGAAAGGCAGCGGTGGTGTCAGGCACTCTGTGGGGACTAAGGGGAAGGGACGGTTGGGGTGGCCACGGGAGCAGGCAGCACGTCACCAATTGCTGACACTGCGGATGGCTTCACTGTGAAAGTCTACAGCTACTGCAGCGTTTTGGAGGGTCACTCGAGCTCCCAGGACCGGGCCCCGGCCRGCTGGCTCCTCAGCTCTTCTTCTTCTTTAGCATCTCCATGTACATGCGAAGTGACTTCTGGATGGACTCTTTTGAAATGAAGGTGATGAAGTTCTGAATGTCTTCCTCCCGGTGAGCTACCAGGCGGTCCAACACCGCCTTCCTCATCATGGACTTGGTGAGCTGACGGGCATGGTCTGTGGAAAGGAGAACRAGGATGGGGAACGTGTGCGGTCCTCACCCCACACCGGCTCTCGGCCACTGCCACCATGTGCAGGTCCCTCCGAAGGGGAGGTACMGCACACCAAAGGGCTCTTTAAACCAGCAGGGAAAGGTGTAAGAAAAACCCACCAGCTGGAAGCTGAACTGGATAAATTCTCATACAATAAATTATGATCTCTACCGCTCAGTGGGGAAATGACTGATCTACTGGGACAGATGAYAAAAAGTTGTGCACCTCCTTCTCTTTGCGCCCTCCAGAGCCCAGCCCCCACCCCAGCACACACCACCGGGCTCAGGACAGCCGTAACYGAACAAAATTCTCTGCTATTTGAAACTGCTCTGCTCTAAGCTCCCACAACCCMACCCCTTTGACCTCTGGGAAGACAGTCTGCTCATGTCAAACACRCCGTACAAAAGCCAGCAGCACTGTTCCCTCGAGCTCATCCCGAYGGCAGGCTCTGGCCCAGTTCCGTACGGATACGTGGATGCTGCTGGAGCAGCACTGGCTGCTGGAGCTGACCGAAGCCTCGAGCACACATCTGCTCACACACACACACAGAGCCACGCGCAATGATGCGGCTGCWCATCTGTTGCACAGATGTTGCATACGCGCTCTCAGTGAGCTGCAACAGCGACAGTGAAATGATGACCAACCCCCCCACGCACTGGGAACCCCAAATCGCTCCAGCACCTGTGTGCTACGGACACCTTCACCCGGACAGGCTCCCCCCTGGCTCTGATTTAGGGCTCTGGGGAAGGATCTACATGGTGCCTCCTGGAATCAGGACAGAGCAGAGCTGAGACATGCTCCCCACTCTTGGGGGCTGAGGTTTCACTCTAACGCCAGGACAGCAGGGGAGAGAGCTGTTTAGGGACCCTCTTCCAAGGCTGGGACATAAAGTCCCAGTCCTGGGATCCATCCATTTCTGCCCRGATTCATTCAGTTTTCTACAGAAAGAGCAGCCGAAGGGTGATAGGTAGCTGCACCTCCCTGCAGTGCTCAGGAGGTGGCATGGGATGGGATAGCTCCGATCTAGCCCTGGCCCACGGAGAGCCCTCTCCCAGCCCAGGAACCATGTGCTGCCTGTCACAGAGCAGCCCAAACACGCATGTGATGTCTGTGCTTGCTGCTGTCTGTCCTCACGCCCCCACCGCCATCCCCAGCTCAGCAGAGGGACGAGAGTTGATCCAGACCACAAAGGCGGGCTGGCAGCCGCCCAGGCACTCTCGCCCAGCCTGTTCCCTCAACTCCACGGCAGCTTTCCCGAGGTAACACCTCCACTGACAGRCAGAGATTCAGTTTGTGTCTTGAGCTTAGGCACCTCCGGATTGACTCAGCAGGGCTGGCAGGGCGAGCCGAGCTGGAGCCACGTGYCCTGCACACCCAGCACGGTGTCCTCCTGCGCGGGGGCACTGGCAAGCRCGGCTCTGTTAGCCCAAGGCCGCCTGGTCCGCTGTGCTGAGCTTTCCTACCTCCCAGCCATCCACAACTTCCCTTTAAATGGAAACTGTTACGTAGCTCGCAGGTACCAGCCCCGGTACCTGTCCTTCCCACCAAGATCAGAACCCCCCCTCCTCTGCCGGAGGTGCTGCCCTTACCGGGAAGGGCCAGCCACTGTGCCATAACAGCCGCAGCCTTCTCCTGGAGCTTCTCCTCTGGCACCAGCTCGTCCACGAGGCCAAACCTGTGGGCCTCGGGTGCGGGGTGGAGGGAGCCCAGCTGGAGGGAGCGTTCAGCAACTCGGTGTCCCACAACGTTCACAAACGTGTCCTTAAACCTAGAAGAGATGGGAGGAAAAGCCACGGTCGGGGAAAGAAACACCCAGCGGCAGCCGCACCCAGACAATGAAGCTAAGAGCGCGCTTGGTCCCACCCCAAACAGCAGCCATGGGCTCGGCCACGCTGTGCAAAGTCAGGCGAGCAGAGCCATTTTCGGTACTAYCCCAACAGAGTTCACCCTCCTCTCCGCGAGAGCTGCTCTATTTACCCTCAGAGCACAGGTCCCAGCTGTGCCCACTTGCTGTGATGTGAAAGCTCCTTTCCAACAGCACATTTACACGTTCTCAGGGCAACCAAGGGCCCATGCCTTAGTATATTAGTGCCCCTACGCTCCCAGAGATCCCCACGGCTACGGGATTTTGCAGATACACAGCCTGTACCCACAGAAAAGCACACTCCCAGACTGAGCCTGACCAGGGAGATCTCCCACCACTAGTTTCGGAGTTGTCTGCAGAGTCAGAACTGAGGTCCTCGCTGGTGAAGGACCTGAGAACGTTCTGCAGCCTGAAAGCTTTTCAGACACATGCAGGACAGGACAGAGAAATGAGGTGCTGTGTCCTGCAGCTGCAACTACCTGATCACTGACACATAAAACTACATCTCAGCGGCCAGTTAAACTGATTAATAAACTCCTTGAAGATTAATTCTTTTTGGAGACCTACACGTGAGACTAGAAGTGGGAGGCACTGGCCTACCAGAAGGGAGCCACAATGCCCAGCTGGGCTTCGTTCAGGCCGATGCTGAATTTGGGGTTCTCCGCCATGATCCTGTAGTCGCACGACAAGGCAACGAGACAGCCTCCCGCCGGGCTGGACCCCTGGCAAAGAGAAGGAAGGAGCGAGTCTAGGTCATGGTTATAAACATCCCTGCTCCCCCAGCCTCGCTGTTTCCTCCAGAGCAGGGAAGATACAGGCGACAGAGCAGATGTCCCCCAAGTCTCTGATTACCTGATTCGAAACAGCACTAAAGAAGATTTCTTATAGTTTTACCAGGGCTTAACCTTTCATTTTTCAATGCTCTTTGTTTYTTGCATTTTCCAGCTTGGAAATCTAGTTGATTGATCTGCGTTACTCAGGTTGCAAACCCTGCAGCGGAGATTTGCTTCTGCATTTTCTTGTAACCCTACAGGAGTTTTTAACCCTACTTGAGTTTGTAACCCTAAATGCCACAGAAACGGTTCTGTCCAGGGCATTTGTAACATCTTCTGTCTATAAAACYTCCATTTGCGACCATCTTTGCCACGACTTGGTGCTTCCTTAGCCCTGCACAGGATGCCTGCAGGAAGCTGCTCCAAGACCCAGCTGCCTTCAAAGACAGTCTACGGGCAGACGCAGAACCGTGAGCTGCCAAAGCGGCACTGCACTGAAAAATGAAAACAAGACACCGAGCAGGTAACAACCCATCTACGGACACTGAGATTCAGGTGGCACTTCCCTGCTGGCCAAGAACCACGGCTGGAGGAGCAAAACCTGGTGAAAAAAGGGCTGACAACAAACCACGTTGCCCAAAGCATCGCTGCCCGTCACGGCAGGGCCGAGGACAAGCACTTGCAGCACTGCACGGCTGCCTCCCATCTCCTCCCCTCTAGCGAAGCAGTGCAACGGCCAAGCRAGTGACCCTGGGCAACTCCTACGAGTCTCAGCAGTGAGAAAGCAGCCAGTGGGCACATGACAGGCGTCCTTTGGACTCCTCCTACGTCAACCACTCAGCTTCTCCAGCACTTGTCTGCTATCGATGCCCCTCTGGGCTTTACCGCTGGCCTACAGTCCTCCTCCTGGCTCTCCAGCCTGGAGGACAGACTCCCAGMCAAGTTCTTGGGGCAGGGTATGGCTCTTGCTGCACAAAACACTGCCAAGGGCACTTCAGTCCCCATCGGCAGGACACCAGTGCCGTGCAAGCTCTCCACCGCAGCCAAAATGCTGCTATACCCCAGCAGCGCCTGCAGCTTACACGGAACCTGCAACATTCCACACTTCCATACCTTCCCACACACCAACGCGCCAAACCAACAGACACGTACTTTGCCCAGAAATCCCAACAAATACATCCCTGTATTTGTTTCAGCACTGACAAGCCTGATTTTTTGGCTGTCACTGCCCACACTGTGCAAACAAGCCGCAGCAAGTGACAGACCGCGCAGGGTGACTAGGAAGGCAGATCTAAAGGACGTACRTTGACTGCAGCGACTGTCACCATGTTGGAGCCGTACAGCCGGAGCCACATCTCCTGCACGGCTCTCCAGAACTCGGCGTAGTGCTCCATGCTCTTCCCACACATCTCGGTGATGTCCAGGCCAGATGAGAAGATTTTGGGGACRGCCTGGAATCGGGAAAATACAAACGTCACTGAGAGTCACTGCTCAGGGGTGACTCTGTAGCCCTCTAACRTACTCGGCCTGGCAGCCTGAGGAAAGGGAAAACGATAATTAAATATGACATAAACCAGGGTCCTTCAGGGTTCTGAAACAATCTCCCCAGTACTCCCACAGCCTGGATCATCCCATCACCATGGCCTGCAGGGCTGGGACTCTTTGCTTGCWGCAGGATTTCTCATTATCAGGATCCCTGTGCGGGTACATCAGCCACGCAGCRCAAAACCTGTCCTGTCGCATTCCCAGGCACCACCTCGTACCCACATCACACGTGAAAATAAACACTGGCTTCCCCTAGCAGCTCCCTCCGGGCAGTTCAAGAGATCTGTCAGGTTTGCAGATAAGCAGCTTTGATTTTAATGACAAATKATAATACTCGGTTGTTATTTTCCTGCTAGAAAAGGGCAGGGAAGAAAGAGCACAGCCCTTCCAAGAATCCTCATCCTCCTCCTGAAGCCAATCAAAGCTGCCTCYTGGCCCTCCCGTGCCAGTGACTAGGGAGCCAAGAGACCAAACGTGATCACAGGAACGGCACCCGTGCCTGCCAAATTGCCCCGCAGCTCACTGCCCGAGCTCAGGACAACACATACGGATGTGACAATCACGCCGCGGCAGGCCCGGTTGTTCTCCAGCTTCTCCAGGCTTATGCAAAACTCGGTGAGGAAGTCCAGGCTGAGGCTGTTGACTGGGGGGCTCTTGAACTTCATCGTTGCGACACCTGTGCCATGGTAAACACAGAGACATCAGAACCCCCCACCACAGCAACACACACTGCCTTGCCCAAGGGAGCTTCACCCGCCTCCCTGTCTCCCTGCTCACCCAGATCATGCCTTTCCACTCCTGGCTCTTCAAAAAGCCCCCAGAGCGGTGGGGCCAAGAGCCGGGCCCTGCCTTTGCACAGATCTGCCYGCAAGCCGGGCTCACTCAGCCAGTGGTGAACCTGGAGCATGAACGAACACGCGTGCGGTGGCACGCTGTGTGTCCCAAAGACCGGCCACCTTCAGGGTCACGCTGCCCRGCAGTTCCCTTCTCTCTGGGCTCACTGGATAAGGTCGAGCCTCCAGCTTCTATCACAGCAAACATCCCGTGCCCAGGGGATCACACACCTTTCTGMGCCTGCCGGCAGCACTGCCACCCCGGCCAGCACTGCGGGAAGGGCTCCGAGCCCTCGTCCCCTCCCAAATGGCACTACCCTACCCGAAAAGGTTCTCTCCGAGTGCTTAGTCTGGGTGCTGCAGCCGTGCTCAGGCTGGGGACAGTGTGAGGACACACCCAGGGGCCCGGCAGCCRAAGGCAGGCCCTGGGAAGCCTCAAGAAGAGGCACCCTTTGTTCGGTGTGGGGACGTGGCCCCGTGACAGCTATTCCTGGCGGCCAGGACACAGAAATCCCCAACAGCTGTTCCCTGRAGGAGCGCTGCCACTCTACCAGGTCCCCAAAGCAGGGACCCCGCAGAGAGGAYGATGCATGGGCAGGGGACCGGGCAGGAGGTCTGCCCACGGTGACAGCTAGGGTTTGCCTGTGGCACCCAAGCAGCACCCAGCCACCTGAAGTGCCCACAACTGGCGAGACTCCCGTCCCCAAACGCTTCTCTCTGAGGGTCCTGAGCAGCTGAAGCTGGAACATCTGGGGCTTTGGTGGCTTTCCATGCCCAGGGCCACACATGCCACGGGGCAGGCACGGAAGGGACCCTGCCTGTGCCCCACAACGCCCCGTGGGCTGAGGGTGACACCGCAGAGGTGCCACCCACCGTACCTGAGCTCTCATCCAGCTCCACCAGGATCTTGTTGTTGCTGAAGGCACGACACGGGGCGAGCGGGAGGCCGGGGGGCTGCAGGGGACCGGGGTGCTGCCGGGTGGCTCTGCCCCACACTGGTGGCTGGCGGCAGAGGGGCAGCACACCTGGGGGGACAGAAGAAGGTAGGGCCGGGCAGGGCACAGCCCCCACGGGTGTGGGGTGTGCTCCCCAAAACTGCTCTGCACGGATAGGATGGGGACACAGGGACACCCTGACCCACTGAGGGAAGACATAGGGACACCCTAACTCACAATGGGGGACACCCTGACCCACTGAGGGAGGGCGTGGGGTCACCCCAACCCACGGCAGGGGACACGGGGGACATCCCGACCCGCTGAAGGAAAACATGGGGACACCCTGATCCACTGAGGGAAGACATGGGGACACTCTGACCCACGGCAGGGGGACACAGGGGACACCTTGACCCACTGAGGGAAGATACAGGGACACCCTGACCCACTGAGGGAGGGCGTGGGGTCACCCCAACCCACAGCAGGGAACACGAGGGACATCCTGACCCACTGAGGGAAGACATGGGGACACCCTGACCCATGGCAGGGAACACGGGGGACATCCCGACCCGCTGAGGGAAGACATGGGGACACTCTGACCCATGGCAGGGGACACGGGGGACATCCCGACCCGCTGATGGAGGATATGGGGCACCCTGACCCACTGAGGGAAGACATGGGGACACTCTGACCCACGGC
>JASVER010000008.1:2311532-2340888 GCA_030449065.1 Oceanodroma leucorhoa
CCTGCCCTGCCTGCCCTACCCTCCCTGCCTGCACTGCCCTACCCTGCCCACACTGCCCTGCCCTGCCTGCCCTGCCTGCACTGTCCTGCCTGCCCACCCTGCCCTCCACCCAGCGTCTGAGACCCTGCTGCCCTCCGGGAGCTGCCCCTCACGGTGTCTCCCCACACCTTCCCCCACCCCACGGCTCAGCACCCCCTGCCTGGCCCCTGACCCGGGCAGCCGGAGCCCCGGGGAGCTCCTGGGCTGGGGCCAACCGCCCCCGCAGCGTGCCTGGCCCTGGGCCGCCGGGCTGGGAGCCCCGGTGCTGGCGGCTGCTGGGGCACGCCAGCGGTGGCTGCGGATCTCATCATGGTGGAGGCCGCCCCGGGGGGACACCGCGGGGGCCAGGGCTGGCCCTGCCGTGCAGGCAGAAGGCGTCCGGCAGCGGCATGGCGGGGACGGTGCTGCCCCTCTGCCTGCTCCTCGCTGCCGCCCTGCAGGGTGGCCTGACCCAGGCGCCGGGGCCCAGGGCCCGCCCCGGCCCCCTGCTCCTGCGGCTGCGGCGGCTGGAGGAGCAGGTGGGTGCCCGGGGCGGGGAGGGGGTGCAGCCCAGGGGGGTACTCGGCGTTTCAGGCCGGGCTGGGGGTCGGCAGTGCCGCAGGGGCCCAGCACAGGGATGTGGGTTCACCCCACCTCGCCCCACTCCCTTGCAGTTTTACCGGCTCCAGGAGGTGACGCTGAGCCATCTCCAGAGCATCGCCGGGAACTACAACATCTCCTACAACATCGACGGACGCTTCCGGGCACTGGCAGAGCAGGCAGAGGCGGCCACCGCTGCCCGGGCTGCCCTGGGCGCCGAGCTGGCCCGCCTGGCCACCGCTGGCMGCCGGCTGCACCGCAGGCTGAAGCGGCTGGAGGGGACAGTGGGTGCCCTGAGCCTGCCGYACCGCCCGCTCACCCACCCGCTGGGTGCAGCGGTGGAGGCTGGCACCAAGCCGCACGGTCTGCCGGATGCTGCCCGGAGCTGGGGCAGCCAGCTGGAGCGGGAGCTGCAGGGCCGGGTGGTGACAAGCACCCCCAGCCCTCGGCGCCCGAAGGTGAGGCGGTGGCAGCAACACCGGCAGGAGGAAGGGTACCGGCTGCCGGCCAATGCCGGGCCCGGTGGAGCGTCCAGGGAGGATGCGGAGCCCCCTCGCAACACAGCACCGGGAGCCAAAGCCATGGCACCAGYGCTCCCCACCGTGACCACGGTCCCCCAGGAGCAGCTGCTGGCCCCCCAGCAACCAGGAGAGGGTAGGTACGGGCCCCCTGCCCCGGTGCCCACCTCCCCAGCCTGCCGCACTGGCGCMGTCCTGCTCTTCCCCAACACCTCCGCCGAGCGTGTGGCCATCCTGGGGCCGGGGCCGCGCCGGGGGCTGCGGGCGCTGTCGCTTTGTGCCTGGGTGGCCACCCCAGCCCCCCGCCTCGGTGCCCTCCTCTCCTACACCACCAAGGACGGCGGCAGCGAGCTGGCCGTGCGTGGCCGTGGTGGGGACCTCTCCAGCTCCGCGCTCTTCGTCATCGGGGACGGGGAGTTTCGGGAGCTCCCGGTGACACTGCTCCTGGACGGCGAGTGGCACCACCTCTGCCTCACCTGGTCCTCCGGCCAGGGCCAGTACCACTTCTACGTGGACAGGCGGCTGCTGGCTGCTGGCTCTGGCCTCCAGCAGGGCTATGAAATTCCCGCTGGCGGCTCACTGGTGCTGGGCCAGGAGCAGGACCACCCCAGCGAGGGCTTCGGCACCACAGAAGCCTTTGTGGGTCACCTGGCTGGCTTAGCCCTCTGGAGCCGGGCTCTCCTGCCCGGGGAGGTGGCCAGCATGGCGACTGGCCAGGGGCTGCCCCGCAGCCCCCTCCTCACGCTGGCTGATGCCTCCCTGCAGGGCGGGGTGCGGAGGGTGGCATGCCCCTGCCTCCGGCACTGCCTGTGACRAGCCTGGCAGCGGGAATGATGCTGGCTCCTGGTGGTGAGGGCTGGCTCATGGTGCCCCACCGGCACGAGCCGCATCCTTCCGGGGTGACCGGTCACCAGGCAAAGGGGGTGTCTCAGGACCGGGACCACCGGAGGTCAGGAAAATGAAAAGGGGTTTTGACAGCCAGCATACAGCAGAAGCGGGACTGGTCCTGGGTCCTGTCCCAAAGCTGGGAGGTTGTCAGCTCCTGCCCCCAGAGGATGTACAGCCCCGTCGTTCCTATTAAAATGCTCTGGGCAGAGAGGAAACTCGTTTATTCCTGGTCTCGCTCTTCACTGTAACGCTCGGTGCCACTTCCAGCCGGGCAGGAGCCGCTCAGCGCAGGCAGCAGGGAGGTCTGGGCTGGGTCACRCACGGGCGCTTGCTGCCCGTCCCCTGCCACCGCCGGCATCTGCCACTGAGTCAGACCGGGGGGAAGTCGTAGCACGGAAAAGCCCGTGACCGGGCGTGAGCCAGAGGTGCCGGAGCCGGTGCCGTCTGTCCCGCGTGCCCGGCCCCCACTGRAGGGGCTCCTCGGACGGTGCCGAGCTCTGGGCCGAGCTGTGCTGCTCCGGGGCGCTCGGGCGACGCACACAAAGGGCCGCCCTGCGGAATTCTCTGCCCGGCGAGTAGGAGCAGCGCCGGCTCCGGCTGCTCCCGAGCCCCGTGTTCCCCGGGGGCGGCAGGGCCTCGCTGCTGACAGCCGGAGGGTGTGCCTGGGCCCGGCGTGGGGCAAGGCCTTGCAGCGGCCCTGCAGCCTCCCGGGCTGCCGTCACCGCTGTCACGCCCGCGTCAGGCCCCAGCGCGGCGGGGCCCGTCCCCGGAGGCGGCTGCGGGACAGACCGGGGACGGGCTCCGGCCCCTTCTCCGGGGCAGGGGCGCGGGGGGCCGACAGGCGGGACTACAACTCCCATGGTGCCGCGGGGCGGGGCGGCCCCGCCGGCCGCCGTAGCGCTCACGTGAGGGCGGTGGCCCGGCGGTCACATGACCAGCCGGTGAGGCAGGGGCCGGCGGAGGTGCGCGCTGCCGCCGCCCCGCATGGCCAACGTCGCCAAGAAGGTGTCCTGGTCCGGCCGCGACCGCGACGACGACGACGAGGACGGGAGCGCGGGCGAGACCACCCCGCTGCTCAACGGCACCGGCCCCGGGGCGGCGGGCGGCGCCCGGCAGGTGGGTACCGGCACCGGGAGGGGGGTACCGGCGCACCGGCAGCGGGGTCTGCCCCGAACCGGGCCTCCCTGCGCCGGGACGGCGCCGGAGGGGGGCCTGGCCCAGGGGTTGGGGTTCCCCTTGCCTGTAGCGTTTAACCGTGTTCGTTGCCCCGGGGCTGGGCGGGGGCTGCCGGCAGGGAGCTGCGGGGTGCCGGGGCTCCGCTCCGTGAGCAGCTCCGGGGGGAGTTCGGGCCTCTTCTGGGCTCCCCCAGGCCGGAGAGCCTGGCAGGGCCCGTCGCGGGAATAAGCAGAACCTGGCAGGGCCCGTTGCGGGAATAAGCTGGCCGGGAGCCACGGCCGGGGCATGGGGCCCTTGGGTCACTCGTGGGGGAAAATCTGAGCGTGGGGGCTGACTCACAGCAGGACGGTCCCGCCACGGCCGGCTCCCGTCACGAGGTGCCGGTGCCCAGCCGGGACCCTGGTGCAGCTCTGYGGGGCCCGCTCCTCAGCCCTGGGTGCAGGCGAACGGCTGAGAGGGTCCCTGCCCGCAGGACCTCGCACCGAGCAGGGGCCTGCTCCTGCCTGCRGGGCTGCCCGCTTCGGTTCTACTAAAAATGTCGTTCTGTGAGAGGGCCCGTTGCCTGGCACGCTGCTGCTGCCCAAACCAACTCAAACACAAGAGCGTCTGATGCTGGCGTGGTGGTGGACGTCGTGCAGTACGCATAGAACCACACTGGCAAAAAGCGGGTCCAGGGTGGGACGTATCACAAACACAGGGAGGCCAATTCCTCCCTGCAAATTAATTTTGGGTAATTAAGAGAAACTTCTCCCCGGTGTACCCGGAGGCTGTTACTCGGGCAGTCTGCCTGGCAGTGTCTCCTCCGCATGAATCGTGCCGTGGCTCTGGCCGGGGCACTCGGTGCCTGTTCCAGAGTGAAGCTGTGCCTGGGTGGGCTGTGCCGGGCGAGGGCCGTGGTCAGGCCGGGTCCACGGGGCGCTTCCGTGCCAGCGCCGGGTGGGAGAGGAGCTGCCTCCAGGTGACGTCCTCGAATTTCCTATGAAGAGTTTGCTGGGAGACGTGAGCTTAGGGGAGGAGGAGCGGTGCCAGCCTTTGGCAGCTGTTAGCAGGGACGTCTCGCTGAGCACGATTCTGTGCTGCCCTACTCCTGGGCAAGTCAGAACAGCAGGCTAATTAGAGGGAAGTGCAGGGTTCGTTAGGCTGGAAGTGCCTAGCGTGGTGCTGCGGGAGCAGGGCACAGCGGCTGGAAGGAGTCGCATACGCCATTGCAGCTGTTCTGGTGTGAAAATAAAAATAATCTTCCCAGCCAGTACAACAGGACCCCGTGTATTTGCGGCACGGGTTGTCTTTAAAGACCACGTGGTGAATTCTGCAGGTCTGAAGGGTGTTAAAACAGGGATTAACCAGATCTCGTGGCTGGGGGTCAGTTAGGAAAGGGTTTTCCTGCTGGCTCAGAAGAAATGCTTGAGCCCCCCTACGGCAGGGCCAGTCAGTTGGGGAGACCCGGCCCTGCCGATCTGATTTATTGTCACCGTGTCCCTTCGCAGTGTGGACGGCTCAGGCCCCAGCTGGTGACAAGGTGCTACGTGGTGTTTTCCTTAGCAAAGGAGAACGAATACCTTGCCAGAGCTCCCAGCTCGTGGCTGCCCGGACCACGCGCGCCCCTGGCAGCAGCACCGACCTGGCAGGGGCAGCTGGGCTGTCGCTGTAGTGCTGGGGTTGCCTTTTGGCGTAGGGCAGCTGCTTCTCTCCCTCGRATGGTCCTTCGACCTAGGTGCCTATAGTCGTATAGATTGAAACGGRAAGGCAGGACAGCTTTGGCAGAGAAACAAAGAGAGACTGGAGCTGCTTAGCTCACGGGAGACTTAAACTCAGGTTGTGGTAATACAATAAAAATGTTCCCAGCRGAGTTTCTTCTCTTTCTCACGTGCTTGTTTAATGGAAATGAAAGTSATCTTAAAGTGACAAAAGGAAACACGGGTCTATAGTTCCCGTGTGCTGCGAGAGACAGATCGAGTGCTTGTGGGCGAGAGGTGAGGAGGGGCTGCATAAACATGCCSGTGACCGAAGAGGGGATACTACAGGGCCGTGCCTGAGGTCTTCTCTGGTTTTGGGGCCAGCTGAGCATTGCTCCGAAGCTGACTGAGCCTTCATCGTCTCACCAGGACTTTCTAGTGCCTCGAGTATATCAAGAAGTGAGAGGCTGCCTGTACGTCTGAGCATCACGCCTGCCGTGGGCTGCCCCTTTTCTGCATTCTTGAGCTGTGTGTATCGGTTCTCAGGCTGAAAAGTGGGTGGGCAACTTTAGTAAGAGCAGCCAATTTCCATCATTAAGCATTTTCCGAAAAAGAACACTTCTCCTTCGCTGCCTATCGAAGATRTGCTCTGGGTTTGTGCTAAAATGCCTTGACTTTGGGATTGGTATCATGCTCCGGCTCCAAAGGGTGCCTGGAACAGGGGGTGTGGGCAGAGGGTCACCAAAATGTGGACCAGGCTGCTGCTGCTGGGCAGCTCATCCTTCTTAACCCCTGCATGTTTATTCTGCATCTCTAGATGTTGTTGGTCTTGTTTTCATTAACTTCAAGTAACAGGGTGCAAAATGCAGCCTTTGTGGCCGGGTGGCGATGCCGGAGGGCTGCCAAGGTTGCTGCAATCGGAAAATCTTGGCAGGGGGGAGGGAGAAAAAGAGAAGTCTGCTGGGTGAGCCCTGATTGCTGGCAGATGGGTTGCAGGTTGCACGTCCCCTGGGTACTGGCAGAGAGGCTGCCTGTCCCCGCCTGCCTGCTGCCTGGAGCTGGCCTCCCTGGAAAGCCGCTGCTCTTGGGTGGTGGCAGAAGCTTCCCCAGGCAGAGGGGTTTTAGCAAGCCCAGTCCCTTCTGCTGGGTGCTCGCACCGTCGGGGACTGCAGTGGCGGTTTAACCTTGCGCTGCTCCTCTGCAGAGGGGACAYGTGGGACAAGGTGCCCGGAGAAAGRCAGGTGGGTCAGGACAATAACGGCATCTCCCGGCGTCGTGCAGGTGAGGGGCAAGGAGCAGCTGTGCCCTGGAGTGGCAACGGGAGGCTGGAAGCAAAATCGTAGCTGAGTGGTGATGCCACGGCGAGTCCAGACGCTTTCTCCCCTCTTATGGGCCTAGAGGTGAGGAACCTCGTTCTCTCCTGGTGTGGTGCGTTTTGGGGATGATGGCTGTGTTGGTTTGAAGCCCATTGCAGMTGTGGTTGTGAGTCAGAGGAGGGGGATTTCAAAAGCCCTGCAGCTCATCTCCCCCATACGCTGCCATAGCCGGTGACAGGGCTTCCCCTGCCRGTGAGCCACCCGGTGACGCAGCCTGGAGCCGTCCTTCCCACCCAAGCAGGTACTGGGGGCTCCTCGGCAGAGCGTGCTGGGGCCAAGAGGGCCCTGGGTGCTGAAAATCCTCTTCCTTCCCTTCCGCTGCTTCTGCAGTACTGCTGTGGGCTCCTGATGCGGTCTGCGCCGCGCTTTGTCTCATTGATAACGGAAAGCCACGTGCTTCCAGTTTGTTAGTGAGCAGCAGARTGGTGATAAGGGGCAGGGTATGGAGGGTGTCTTCATGTCAGGCAATGGTCGCAGGGGATGGGTGATGTCCCGCAGCGAGCAGCCTCGCTGGCTCGTCCCTGTGGAGATGGGCTGTGGAGCAGAGTCAGAAACTCGCTATTTACGGTTCTTCAGAGCAACATTTGGGAGGCGCTGCTAGGTCGCTGTGCACACAGCCCACAGTGGCATTTTAGCCTCCACTGAAGTTGTTCTGCTATTCCCAAACGGGGATTGCTCTTTGACTGCTCTGCTTGGAGGTAGAACACTGCTGTGGCATCATGTATAGCATCGTGGCTTCTTGTCACCTTTGCCAAACGGGGATGCTGGCAGCAGCGCTGCTGYCTCCCATCCCGACCTGCGACGCTCCAGGCTGGTGCTGGTATCCGCATTCAGCTGCTGCTGCCCGACCTTGGAGATGATCCTTTTAGGGCACGAGTAGAAGGTGGTGGTTGAGATCTCCTGCCAGATTCTTTTTTTTTTGTTGAGATTGATCCTGAATTTGCTCTCGCCCATTTCAGATCAGTGCTGGAGTTGGTGGCAGCGTGGTGAATGGGGAAGGGGCCTCGTGAGGTCTCTAGCCCAGACCCTGCTTAGACCAGGTCTGTCAGGGCCACATCCAGTGGAGATTTGGGTATCTCCAAGGACAGAGACTCTGCACCCTCTCTGGCCCCAGGTTCAGTGTGTCACCACCCCCGGGGTGAATGTTTGTCTCTGCTCTCTAAGAAGTTGTACCCTTGCTGCAGCTTGTCTGCTGCTTCTTGTCCCATCAATGCAAAGCTTCGAGGAAAGTCTGGCTCCATCTTCTCTGTAACCTCCTGTTAGGTGTCCAGAGATGGCAACAAGATCTCCCTGAGAAGCACCAGCTTCTCGTACRTCTTACCACGTGCTCCAGCCCCTGACTGTCTTGCTGGACTTACTCCGGTGTCTCCATGCCTTTCTTGTCCCGGGGAGCCCAAACTGGACGCTGGGTGCCAGGCAGAGGCATGGGATCCCTTCCCTGGACCTCCTGGCTGTGATCTTGCACCACCCAGGAGGTGGTCAACCACCTCCACTGCAGGTTTGTGCCACCAACTCCTCTTCAACTCATTCACCAGCTCGCTGCAAGACTTTCAGCAAAGCTGCTTTCTAACCACTGAGGCACGTCCATCCCAGGTGCAGGGCTTTGTATTTGCCTCTGTTGAACTTTGGGGGCTTCCCTGCAGCCTGGTGAGGTCCCTCTGAGGAGCAGCCCTGCCCTGCCCGGCAGTGTACCAACTGCCCCACTGACAAAGATGTTAAGCAGTTTTGGTCCAGATCAAGGCTCCAGAYATCTCTTTGCAGAGCTCAAAATGGGTACGGAATTAGCTTTACCACCCAAACGGGGCGAGCGCCGAGGGCTGGGTGCTGTTGCTGTTTGTATGCCGCTGTCGGAGGCAGGCTCAGCTGGCCCGAGAGCCTCTCCTGGGACAGGAGAGCTGTTAACCCGTCTGCGTCCTCTGGGTTTTGGCAACAGTGCGTGTTGTTATGTGGAGATAATCGTACTACGGTCACACCAACATCATATGTACCCGGGATCAGCAGCTGTCTTGGCTTGAGTTTGAAAAACATCCAAAGGAGGGTAGCGCTGTCCATGTGCTCGGTGAGTCTTTGAGCCGTGCACAAATAACCTTCTGTCTTGGCTCCTGGCTGCCTGAATCCCCCCGTCCCTCTTATAAAAGTCGGGTGCTGATGGAGGTAGCTTTTTCTTGTCCTCCTGGCATGCGATCCCCATAGCGGGTGAGACGGGAGCCAGCCCTCCCTCGCAGAGCGGCTCGGCCCATCGGGGTGCCGGAGGGATGCCAGGACTTGGCAGGGGGGCTCATATTAAAAACCCGCTGCTTGTCTAACGAAGTTCAGCTTCAGGTTCAACTGCAGCTCCTTTCCCTTCATTTGTGCTTGGGTCCTGCTGCTGCCTAATCCGTTGGGAGCGAAGCTGTTGTGCCTTGGCCGCTTGCTCCATAGGGAAGGAGTGTAGTGGGGGGTGTCACTGGTTCAGCCACGTTTGGTCTTTCTGCAGACCCCCATGGCCAGCAGAAGGAGAATTTCCCTGAAGGGCTGGTCCTGTCTGAGGTCGTGGTGCCCGAGATGTGAGCCCAGGCACGAGCAGGGGACGTGGCACGAGTGACCGTTTCCATCTTGTTGCTTTGATCTTACCCTGGACGTGTGGCATCTAACGGGAGCCTTAAATCTGAAGCCAGGTGGAGGTGGGTTCCCTTGCAAGGTCTCAGCTTTGTCCCTCRCAGGGTTTCAGGGCAAGGACCGCATCCTTCCCCCCTCCCCAGGATGGCAGGGGCCCGGCTGGGGTCTCTGCCTGCCACCAGTACAGCTGGGCACCAGCAGGCGCTGAAACAGGCAGTTCCTGCCTCCAGCTCGTGACTCTGTGTACGTTCCCATCCGCGTCCCCCCTGGGGAAGTGACAACTTTGGGTGTGCTTGGCTTGTAGGAACCCATGGTGGTCTGCTCTGACTGCCGGGAAAGTCCATCYGGGTCCTTTCCAGGGGGATTGTGGAGCCATCACGGACCAGAACCAGGCTGGTCTTGGCAAACCCATGTCCAAAAACGGCTCCATGGAGCACCTCGTGCTCAGCCCCTCCTGTGGGCAGATCCACAACCCCACGGCTCCCTTGCCAGGGACGCCCCTGCCTGCCGTGGCTCTGGCTTTTGGGGACRAAAGGGCACCAAAGGGGCTTTGAGAAGCTGGAGCAAAACCCACCTGCAGGTCAGGGAGTGAATGAGAGCGTGGAGCAGACAGAGAAATGGGAAAATAGGTCAGGCCGCAAACACAAAGGGATAGTCTTCGTCTGCAATGACGTGCGCGGCTCCCGGCCTCTCTGGCCTGCATGTTCCAGACAGGATCGGTGGGGATTAAAGCAGCAGGGGCTCGATCTGGGATCTGCTGGCTTGCCAGCAGAGAGGGACCGACGTGCCAGGGCCCCGCTGTTGCTCGCCATCCCTTTTTTATTCTCCAGCCCTTTAGCCTGGCAGCTGGGGAGGGGTGAGGCTGCAGAAGGGAAGATCTTAATGTTGAGAAATGGTGTTTGGGCTGTGCTTAGTGACAGTGCGGCTCGCACCCTTGTGCATCCCTGTGTTTCACAACGGCRGAGGGGTGACGGCAGCTTGCCTGCTTCTGCTGGGTCCCCTTGCAGCACTGCCTGGGTGGAGGCTGGCTCGGCTGCAGCCCAAGCCCTTGCCTGCATCGGCTGGGAGACAAGAGGTGCCCCAAATAGTCCAAAAACTCCCGTGTTAAGCAATTGGGCTGCCAGTAACGAGCCCGAGTGGTCACCAGCGAAAGGAGAACCTGCCTCCCCAGAGGGAGATGCAAATGCTCCTTCCCAGCATCGCACTAGGGCTGGCCCGGAGAGGCGCCGGCGTCCCCGAGGCTGCGCGGGAGCAACRTGCCCCGCTTCCTCTTGTGTGTGTGGCTGGCAGCCGGCCCGGCCATCGCTCCGATCCTGGCTGCTCAGAGGGAGATGAATGTGCTGATGTGCTCRTCTCCCTGGCTGGGAACCGCTCCCGTGGAGCAGATGGCAGAGCCAAACGTGCCCTCGGCCATCCCTTATTGCTGGCCGGGTGTACGAGCTGAGGGATGGCCCCGGCAGGTCTTGCTGTGCTTGTGACCGTGGAGATGGCACTTTCTGTTCAGGGGACCTGTCCCTCCCCAGCTCCAGGGGACTGTGAACGTGCTGCTCGGCGCGGGTTCGCTGGCTGCGCGGTTGCTGCGTCGGGGTGCCACGCTCCTCGGCCGGAGGCTGTTGGTGACTCTCGCCAGCTCCTGGGGCTGCCAGTCTCAAATGAGCTGCTGCTGGCTGGCACCTTCCCCGGGGCGAGCTGGCTCTGCCAGCTAACAGGTTGCAGCAGCTTGCCCAAACCCCGGCAGACTGCTGCTACCTTGGGTTCCATCCGGGGTTGTGGGACCCACCTCCTCCGTGTGTCCTCCGAGAGCAGTCCTCTGTGGGTGCTGTGCTTGGGGGGCTCTGGCAGCGGGCAGGCAGGCAGAGCTCGGCGAGGGGCGCGGAGGATGAGYACCCGCGTGCCGGCTCCTTCCTTCTGCCAAGGCTTGCGGCGCATTCGGGAATTGACCCCGGTTTCCCTTCTCTCCTCAGCTCACTCCTTCCTCCTTCCTGCGCATCGGGCAGCTGAGCAATGTGGACCTCAACGAGGACATCCGTGAGCTGGTGAGTGGCACAGAAAGGGGCCCACCATTACCGAGACCTCTTCCCTTCTACTAACAGCACTAACGGCTGCTTTTGTTCCCCCCCTCACATCCCATTTGTCCCACGAGGGCTCCAGCGCTTCTTCCTGGGCTGGGTGACCTTTGTGGCACGCTGCACCTCTGCCTTGACCGTTGCTGCTTTCTCTCAGCCGCAGCGCTGGCCCAAGGACATCATGGTCCCCTGCACCTCTTTGAGCGCCAGCCCCAGCCCGCTGGCACAGGAACCTTCCTCCCGCGGGAGCAAGTGTAGTGGCGTGGGAAGGGATTTCTTTTTTGTTGTGAGAGCTCCAAGCTGCTTCTTTTGCCTGCTGCCCRGCTCAGTGCGAAGGCAAGGGAGGGGATGTATAGTGGGACAGCAGCTGGGGGAAGRTGTCTCAGCCCTGGGGACAGGGTTAGCGGCAGATGGGGCATCTTGCGAAAACTCKCCAGTTTCAAGTTATTCCCCCTCCATGCACACCTGAGCAGCTTTTCTTCCCCAGATGCTCCTGCCTCAGCTCTGGAGCTGTAGGAAGAGCAAACGGGAAGAYGACTTTTGCTAAATATTTCTTGTGGTATTCTTAAATGGGAAGAAATATGTCTTAGTCCGGTGCCTGGGAGGAAAGGCTGGGCTGGCTTTGGCCATAGCTGTAATGTGGGGCCAGGGAAGGGTGCAGGGTGCCGCTGCCCCGGGGGCCCCTCTGGCATCCTCGGTAAATGCCCTAATTCGGAGCTGGGAACAGCTTGCATGGTCAAAGGCGTTCGGGAAACAACTTGGTTTCTGCCCAAAGTCGCTGGCCTGCTTGAAATAGCTCCTTGCTTTCGGCTGAAGGAATTTCCTGCCGAGGTGAAAGGTTGCCCTCYGCCAGAGCACGGAGCCAGCACTGGATCAACATGGCAGCGTGGTACCTGGCTGGGCAAACCCTCCATCTGCCCGTGGGGAAACATCCTACCCGGGGGTGGAGAGGYGGTGGGCGAGGGTGCACTCCTGACAGCCTGTTCCAGCTGCCTTAAATCCCATACATCCACCAACTGATGGAAAATCATCCTGGATCCTAGCCTGCTGGGCAGCTTGCACTGGGGTTTGGGTCTCTGCAGTCCTCCCCGCCTCTCCTGAGCATGAAAACAAGCATTAAACCAGCTTATGTGGCAGAGAGGAGGGTTGGATTTGGACCTGGCCCTCCTAATCTGTGCATCACGTCCCGCAGGAGACGGAGCTCCCTCGGCAGCATCCCAATGAGATCCCCCACAACGAGAAGCTCCTGTCGCTCAAGTACGAGGTAAGTGCCTGTCTCCCTCCCTTGGCTCTGCCCTCTGGGATGCAGTGGGTGAGGAACATGGGGCGAGGGCTTGCGGCCGCCCATCTAGAGGGGTTCAGCGGAGAAGGAGCGGGATCGAGGGAGGAAAAAGATACAGAGGTGTGGAGGGGCAGGGGTGAGGGTCTGAGGCCAGCCCTCCCCAGCACAGGTGTCCCTTCCCCTGCGCTAGGCGGTAACAGCATCTCCCTTTCCTGAACTAGAGCCTGGACTACGACAACAGTGAAAACCAGCTGTTCCTGGAGGAGGAGAGGAGGATAAACCACACGGTGAGCCTTGCTCCAACCCGGTTGCTCTCTGTCCCTGCAGCTGGGATGGTCCAGGGAAGCCATTCCCCCCTGCCCGRCTGCTGGGGGGCTTCTCTGCCCCAGGGGAGGTCATGCTCAAAGCAGCGCTTCAGCCAGGGTGGGTTTCTGGGCACTGACCAGCTTGTGACGGGCCATAAAACCTCAGGAGCAAGGATCCAGCATAGGATGGTTTGAATGGGAGCTAGCCTGGGTGCACATGGTGGCATTGCCAGGCAGCACGGGGCAGGTCCCTGAGCAGAGGAACTTCTGGAGCCATGTGAAGCATCTGCCCTGGGGGCTTTGGCAGTCAGTGCCACTGCAAGAAACCCAGCAGGAGGGGCCTGACAGAGGCAGGCAAGCTGGAAAAGCACATCTGCTGTTAGGGATCCCACAGAGGGGCAAGGGCACTGGCTTAAAATAAGTAAATTGTGGCCAGGCTTTGCAATCCTGGGTCAGCCAGCATTGTTTTTCCCTGGGCAGCTCTCCTCGGAGCTGCCCAGGCTTAGGGCTGTGTTGGGGAAGGTGGCCAGGTGGGCTGGAGTCCCCCCGAGGCTGGTGGGGGCCGGGCTGGGTGGCAGCGGGGTCTGACAGCTGTCTGTCCCTCAGGCTTTCCGGACGGTGGAGATCAAGCGCTGGGTCATCTGTGCCATGATCGGCATCCTCACCGGCCTCGTCGCCTGCTTCATCGACATTGTGGTGGAGAACCTGGCTGGGCTGAAGTACCGGGTGGTGAAGGGCAGTATCCTCCCGTGGAGCCGTGGCCACCGGCCAGCCGGGAGCTGCGGGATCTCTGCTCCTGGTAGCCATGAGAGGGGTGCCAGGGGAGAGGGCAGCGCTCCCTCGCCTGGGTTTGACGGCACAGACCCTGCCGCCCAAGGTGGTGCCGAGTGCCCGGCTGCTCTGCGGGGCTGAGCTGTGGCTGAGCACTGCCGTAACAGAGGAGGCTCCTCGCAGCAGCCCTGGCTGCCCTGAGTGCACGGGATCTGCTGCGCTGCCGCAGCCCAAGAAGCATTTTAGCCACGTGTTATCGCGGTGGGAGGGATGGTACCCAACTGATACTAGCCTTTCCTTGAGCTGCTTCCCCAGACATCGACAAGTTCACGGAGAAAGGGGGCCTGTCTTTCTCCCTGTTACTCTGGGCCACCCTGAATGCCAGCGTGGTGATGGTGGGCTCCGTGATCGTTGCTTTCATAGAGGTAAGAGTTTGGAACTGCTCTGCGTTGGGGTAYACCTCTGCCTCCTGCCCTGGCTCTTTACATGGGGGAAGCAGGATCATGCCTCCAGAAAACACGCAAATTTGTGTAAAAGYAAATATATTTCGGCCAAATTGGCTCTTGGTAGCCCCAGTTCCTCKGCGTTGGCTCCAGCTGTGCTGTTGAGTTTCTCCGGGGTTGTCAGACTGATGGGACGTGCTGCCTTTCGCTGGCAGCTCCRGCAGCCTGGGGCAGAGGGTGTGCTCCAGCCCGGGGTGCAGGCACAGCTCTCGCAAGCCTTGGCCCCGGCTCGGCCTCTCCGCGTTGGGCGTACATGAGTGCCGGCAGAGAGCAGGCTGGTCGGGTGCCTTGGGGACATGATCTGGAGGACAGGCCAGAGGCTGGGGCCGGTTATGGCTAGGAGGGGATGATGGCTTCCTACAGACCACTCTGTGTCAGCAGGTCTTCCTTGTGGCTTTGCCCTTGCTCTTCCTGGCCACCAAGTGTGAGCCTTCTGGGCCTCTTGCCATGGCACGGTGGTGGGAACACCCTAGTGTCCCCCAAGAACCCAGCCAGTTCCTTCTCCCTGGCACGTTTGCCCTTAGGGGCAGTGGGTGCCTCCCTCAAGCCCACCTCCAGAGCTTGTAGATAGGCTTTGGCCTCGTCTCTGAGCCTCCTTGAGGGTGTGCTTGGTGTGCCCTGTGCTGAGAGACAGGGGTAAGGTGGCCAGTGTGTCCCCAGCCTGTACGTGGCAGCCACTCACGCTCTCCCTGCTCCCCGCAGCCTGTCGCAGCCGGCAGYGGCATTCCCCAGATCAAATGCTATCTCAACGGTGTGAAGATCCCGCACGTTGTCCGCCTCAAGGTAGGAAGCGGGAGGTGGTGGAATGCGTGCCTTCTGCCGTGATGGGACCCCCTCCGCTGGGCTGGCCCGGGYGTGTTGTGTCCCCATGGGGAGGTCCCTGCCTGCGCCGCGGCAGAGGAGGAGCTGGCACGAGCTCCCAGCCGCCCTACTGCGCTGCCCGGCTCCGTAGCTGTTCCCCCCGGTGTTGGGCGGTTAAACGTCCTGCCCTGGGATTGGCAGCTGGYGCTGGGAAGAGCAGCTTTGGGTAATATTTTGCTCTGGTCAAGAAGAAAGTTGGCCGACTGCATTGCCACAATGAGGGGCTGAGAATCACGAGTTCCCCAGGGTCGCTGGCTCCTGCCCCCGTAGCCGGCTGGGTCTGTGTCCCCCGTGGCTGCTGCAGTCGTGTTCCTCGTGCCGCCCGTGTGATGTGCTGTGCCTGTCGTCTCTGTTTTGCAGACCCTGGTGATCAAAGTCTGCGGGGTCATCCTCTCGGTGGTCGGCGGCCTGGCCGTTGGGAAGGTGATGTGCACAAAGTGCTCTCTGGCAGGCTGCTGGCAYGTTGTCACCCACTGCTGGCACACGTGCCACAGCCCATCACCGGCCCTACACTGGGGAAGGGGCGCTGGGGGCTCTGGAGTGACTTCCCAGTTTTATTCCCTGGTCTGCTGGCCCAGGTGACTGCGGCGTGGCSGGGCTTGGGGAGCCCCCGGGGCGCGCGGTGCCACCGAGCCAGCCTGTGTGTGGCTCGGCTGAGGGCAGGAGGGCAGCAGCCTATGTCCATCGGTGGTTGTCCCTGCAAATGTTAGATGGGGGAGACCTGGGTGCCCYACTGAGACCTTTCTAGCTTGCTGGGATCAAAGGCAGGCAAGGGGAGCCCCTGTCCCCTCGGCTGGAAGGAGTGCTGGTGGGAACAGGAGGTGGTCACGGGAGCCACTTGCTAAAATGAGGATTTAAAGGGGAAAAATGGCAAGGTCTGTATTTCCCGGAGGGAAATCCTCTTGGCTAGCTTCTTCAGGGCTGCAACCTGGTGAGCAGCATTCAATCGTCCCTGACTGTCCCTGGGGTTCTTCCTTCTCCGACCTGACTCTGCCCTTCTGCCCGTAGGAAGGACCCATGATTCACTCTGGAGCGGTGATTGCTGCTGGCATCTCCCAGGGAAGATCCACATCTTTAAAGCGAGACTTCAAGGTTGGTGTTGAGGGCTGAGGGGCTGTGCTGCAGGTGCCCCTCCTGTGCCCAAACCGGGCCGTTCCTTGGGGTCACACTGGTGGCTTGGGGTCATAGATGGCATACCCTGTGTCTCCCCTRCACTCATGTCTGTGGCCAGCCCTAAACCTGCCTTCGCTTCGGTGTTTCAGATCTTCGAGTACTTCCGCAGAGATACAGAAAAGAGGGACTTCGTCTCGGCTGGAGCTGCTGCTGGCGTCTCGGCTGCGTTCGGTGCCCCCGTGGGTACGTGTCTTGGTTCTCTTGTGGATCTTGTCAGGAGGCTGCTCCCACTTGCATGGAGGCAGCTGCCGGATCTGCCTAGGGCAGTGCAGGAGCCCTCCCGCAAAGTGCCCGGCCCCGCTCCGAGCTGTCCTGCCACACAGGTCTTGGGAAGAGAGGAGGGAGTCATCGGTCTCAGATCCCAAATGTTGCCTCCCTGGGATGCAGGAGGGCAGTGGAGGGGCTTCACTGCGATTAGTACATCACTGATGGCTTGGTGGGCTTGCTGRTCCCTTCGCTGGAGCCTGTGAGGTCTGGGGCAGTGTGGGGCACATGGGCTGGGATGAATTTGGGTGCCTGGGCTGGTGCTGTGAGCCAAGGGTCTGTGGCACCTGCCCCTTGTGAAGGTGTTTGTGTCTTGCACTTGCAGGGGGTGTCCTCTTCAGCTTGGAGGAAGGGGCTTCCTTCTGGAACCAGTTCCTGACATGGAGAATTGTAAGTGCTGGAAAGCAGGAGCAGTAAATTGAGGACTTGCTGGGTCAGGTGTGAGGCATTGCCTTTTCYCAATGCCCCGCAGCCCCAGGCCTCCTGCCATCCCTGCCCCAGCCGGGCAGCCATGTGTAACGCATCCCCGGGAACAGCATCCCAACTCCCCTTCTGTGCCCGGGTCCTCAGGGGCTGAATTTGGACCTGGCTGAGCTCCATCTTGCTGCCAACTCCTTTCCAAGGGCGCTGCCTTGGGCTGTGCCCCAGGGCAACGGAGAAGCAAAAGGAAGAGCGAGCCCCTGGTCGGTGTAAGGTGCCCAGAGTGCTGCCACAGGGAACGTGGCCTCTTGTCCCCACCATGCTGTGGGTACCAAGCCCTGCCGAAGGGCCTCGGGGGGGCGGTTCAGGGTACTGGGGGGGGCACGTGGTGAGGGAGCAGGGCTGGAGGTGTCTGGCAGTGACTCTGGGCTGCATCTCCTTCCAGTTCTTTGCCTCCATGATCTCTACGTTCACTCTGAACTCTGTCCTGAGTGTTTACCACGGCAATGCTTGGGATCTCTCCAGCCCTGGGCTCATCAACTTTGGCAGGTTTGATAACGAGGTATGGCACAGATATTCCCCAGGGCTCGGGGGGGGGGTGTTAGAAGCCGCTCACGGCAACTTGGGGCCACCAGTCTGTCTTAAAACATCACCCAGGGGCTGAGGCAGGCTCTGCCCTAGCAGGCTGTGGGGTCTGGCCAGATCCCAGCTCCACCAACCCCAGCAGAAGGCTTTTCTGCAGCCACTGCTGGGTCTGGGGGCTGCGGGGTGTCCAGGGGAGACTTTGGGGCAGCTCTGGGAGCCGCTCACCGGTGCAGGCTTGTGCTGTCCCAGCATATASTGACCGGCTGCAGATGGGCCAGGAGATCTGAAACCCATTTCTTTTTTGCTCGCAGAAAATGGGATACACGATCCAGGAAATTCCTATCTTCATCTTTATGGGAGTGGTTGGTAAGAGAGTACTGCTCTTTCAATTTGATTAGTCTGAATAATTTCCTCTGTACTCTGGGTATAAAAAGCTTTGGGATCCAGTGTCCTGGGGAGAATGGGAAATCCATTAAACTCTGGAGCAGAGGCTGCTTGTGGGGCTTACACGGGGGTGAGAGCTGGATCCTGGCCCAAACACTTACCCTTGTAGAAAAGGCGAGCCCCTTTAATCCATGTACTGCAAATTCATTGAGTGGGGTCAGTGCATCGCAGTTGTGGGCAGCCCCTGGCTTTCAAACGAGCTGCCCTTACCTCCGTGGAATTGGCCTGTCCCGCGCCTGCTGAGTGCCAGCACTGTGACGCTGGCCCCCGGCCACCCCGCTGTTGGTGCCGGGCTCCTCTTGGTGTCAGGTCCTGGCTGTCTCTGCAGGGATGGCGTCCATGTGTCTCGGGGCTGCCGGTCATGCTGGACGGGTTGTTGATGTCACCCTGAGCTTCACGGGTTCCTGGGCAGCCATAGGAGAGCCTGSGACCTGCGTGCTGAGCTTTTCCTCTTTTGTGTTCACAGGCGGGATCCTCGGGGCCCTGTTCAATGCCCTCAATTACTGGTTAACGATGTTCCGGATCAGGTAAGAGCTTGTGGGTAACTAAGGTGATTGACATGGGTTGGCTGGCRCCTTCTGCGCTCCCTCGAAGCGGCGTTCCCAGCCAGAGCAAGGCTATAATCTCGCGCTTAACGTGAGCAACAGCAGCCCCTGGAAGCTGGGAGGCAAAGATGCCACGTGCTTCTCACTGCCTGCGGTTGAGGCTGTGACCCGCAGCATCCCACCATTGCTCTGACCCTGCTAAGTATTTCCCTTCAGTGACTTGAGGGCCCAAAGAAGTGCAAACACTGTGCAGACCTGACTGTTATGTGCTTCTGAGAGTAACGAGAGAATGGAGAGAGCTGCTAAAGCCATCTGAGCCCAGTCTGGCACAGCCAATGCTTGTCACCAGCTTTTCAAACCCCAGRACCGGCCTCGTGGCCTCAGGGAGGGATGACCTGTGGCAGTGGAGCAGTGAGGGACCTGCAGCAGCTTCCAGGGCATCGCTGCTCTTGGGCCTTCATGGGCTGCAGCTTTCTGGGCTTGGCTCTGCACTGTCCCCCCAGCCAGATCACACAAACCTTTCCATGGGGACTATGCCCGGCTCCGTGCAGGGGAGGCAGGCAGGTCTGCTGGAGCTGGCTGGGCAAAGCTGCTCTTGCCACTGGCCTCCCGCCCCGGGTCCCCACAACAGCTTCGCCACAGGACAGCCTGGCAGGGTCTGGGAAGGGAGCAGAGGCAGCCAGCCTGTCCGTATGCCCGATGTGACATGCCAAGCCTGCGGGTGATCCTGCCCGTACCCCTGGGTGCCACCCTTGCTCCTCCRCTCCCTTCGCAGGTACATCCACCGGCCCTGCCTCCAGGTGGTCGAGGCCATGCTGGTGGCAGCAGTGACAGCGACCGTGGGGTTCGTCATGATTTACTGCTCGAGAGACTGCCAGCCCATCCAGGGGAGCACGGTGGCGTATCCCCTGCAGGTAGGAGATGCTGGAGAACAGCCCCCCRGGGCGGGGGGCACCCCTGAGCCTGGGTAGAGGCTGAGGGTTGAGCAGGGAGACGAGACCCTGCTGGGTTTTGTGGCACTGGACCTCACAGTCAATGCCCTCTGCCGCAGGCAGAGCTGGAGACCCAAGCGTGGTGGTGTTGTGCTTGCTGCCTGGAGCTGCCTCCTCGCCGGCACACCTTGAGCCTGGCAGCCTTCCCTGCTGCCGGGCAGCGCCCATCTGCCACTTCTAACTCTCTTTTCTTCCCCCTCAGCTTTTCTGCGCTGATGGAGAGTACAACTCCATGGCCACTGCCTTCTTCAACACACCTGAGAAGAGCGTCGTCAACCTCTTCCATGACCCTCCAGGTCTGTGCACCCGGCAAGCGGGTCCTTGAACATGAGCAGAGCAGGGCTGGGCTCGCGCGAGGTGGCCGACCTGTTCCCTGGCCGCTCGTGGGACGAGGCAGGGGACGATCAGCACAGCCCCATGAGGGCACGATGGGATCCAGCAAAGCACTGTGCCTGCTCCTTTCCTGCAGTGGTGGAAGGAGGAGGGATGGATGCTGTGCCTGGTGGCACCTACGAGCTCAGCCAAAGGGCTGTGGTCTCGGCAGCCTGTGGACAGGGACCTGGTTTTGTTTGTGCATGTTTGCAAGCTGTCGCTTCTGAGTTGCGTGGGAGCATGTCTGACCCTCGCTGGCTGGCTGAAGTTGTCCTGGAAATGTCCCTGTCTGTTTTCTTAATTAGCAGGGCCTCTTGCCCCAGAACGACTTTGCCTTCTGGGCAGGTTGCGGAGGTGGATCTTGAGGTTTGGATTTGCTTGAGAAATGCAATTTGGCTCYCAGGTTCCAGCTCCCGTTTCCCTCGGACCTAGTGTAACAACAGCATGCCCTCTGCCTGCTGCTCTGAGTTTCGTGCCCAGCTGCACGTGGGCAGGGAGCAGACAGCTCTGAATTTCTAGACCCTCAGCCCAGAGAGTTCAGCTTGGCCACCTGGAGCCAAGTGATGTCCGACCTGTGCCTCAGGGCCGCTCCCTGCAGTGCTGGGTCCTCCCTGGCTCAGGACTTCGGTCCATTGACCCCTCTGTGAAGGAGAGGTTGCAAAGTACTCGTTTAAACTAGRCTGAGCTGCTCAGCAATCCTAAAATAGCAGTAGGCTGGGTCCTGGGGACAGCAGGGTCTCGCTGCGGTGGCACAGCCTGTGCCGTGGGGCAGGTTGGGACTGGCCGGAGCAGCCGTGGGAGCTGTGGGACGGGAGGAGGTCTGCAGGACCTACTCTGCTGAGTTGATCCCGAGACTGGCGGTAGGATCCCTGCCAGCTCGCCAGCACCTCTGTCCTCCCGACCCCGTCCTCCAGCACTGGCGGTCCCTCGGGGCTTTGAAGTTCGTCACGCTGCCTCGTGGGAGGCTGGGAACCGCGGGGCCGGGAGGGGACGGGTCATCGCGGGTCGCGAGATGGAGGAAAGGCGCGTGCTGGACTCGGTGGGATGGGAGGGCTTGGGATGGCACCGGCCGGCTGGTGGGGCCCTAGAGGGGGCTGAAACAACCTAAAGAGCCGGTTTGAAAGGCTTGTGCTGCCAGGGAGGAAGATGCACCCGGTGAGAGGGGCTTTCACTGCTGGGAATGTGTCGTGGGGCTGCTGCTGTCTGTTCTCCAATGGCTGCAGCCCAACACAGTGTCCTCTGGGCTGCGGGACCAGCACTGACTCTCCGTTCTCTCTCCACCTCAGGTTCCTACAACCCCATGACTCTGGGCATGTTCACATTGATGTATTTCTTCCTGGCCTGCTGGACCTACGGCCTCACGGTGTCCGCAGGGGTCTTCATCCCCTCCCTGCTGATCGGCGCTGCCTGGGGGAGGCTCTTTGGCATCTCCCTGTCCTACCTGACCAAAGGCTCGGTGAGTGCTCGGTGGGAAGGAGCGCTGGGCGGGAGGAGACGCGGCACCCAGCCCTCCTCCCTCGCCGCTGGGCAGGCAGCAGGCGTGGAGCAGGCTAAGAGCCCGGCACAGCAGTCTAGAAAGGTGTGGAGTGGGTTGACTCCTCACTTGATGTCTTCCTGAGGCTGGGTCTGGTCTTTCCCACGTCCTGACAGAGCCCTGCCGGCAGCTGGGCTGTGCAGGAGGCCTTAGGCACTCCTCCTCACTTTGGAGGGGGGTTTTGGGACCAGRGTACTGCTTATTATCTCTGGGTGTGCTGGAGCCAGCAGCTGACTCGGCCCCTTCTCTCTCCTGTGCTCAGATCTGGGCTGACCCTGGGAAGTACGCCCTGATGGGAGCTGCCGCACAGCTGGGTGAGTTCCCCACGGCGCAGTCTTGGCCACCTCCTGCTCATGTCGGGGTGAAGGTGGCATGGGAAAAAGCGGCCCATGCTTCCCTGGTGCAGCTTCTTCTCCAGCTGAAGCCCAGCCTGGCTGTTGGCTTCCTAATAACCCTGCCAAGCACGGGCAGYGCTGGGGCACTAGCGAGGGCTGGGCTTGTCCAGGGCACCCCTGTATGTACAGGCAGTCCTGGATCACCATGCAGAGACTGAGGGGCCTCTGGTGCTTTGCTATCCCCTTGCCCCACGTTTCCCTGCCCCCCTAAACCCCCAAACCCCTCGGGTACCTCTCGCAGGTGGGATAGTGCGGATGACACTGAGTCTCACGGTCATCATGATGGAGGCGACGGGCAATGTCACCTACGGTTTCCCCATCATGCTGGTGCTGATGACGGCGAAGATTGTGGGAGACTACTTTGTGGAGGTGAGGGCTGGTGTGCTCACTGGGAGCCTGGGACCCAGTGAGAGGCTGTGGGTTGGTGGTACTGGGGAGCTGCGGGGGGGCCAGGACAAGCATGTGCTCCCTCTCGGAGTGGAGCTGCTGCCTGGCTGTACCCCTCGGCATCTCGCCGGGCTTTTCCTGACTGCTCGGCTCGCGTTGCAGGGGCTCTACGACATGCACATCCAGCTGCAGAGCGTGCCCTTCCTGCACTGGGAGGCCCCGGTGACATCCCACTCCCTCACGGCCAGGTAGGTGGGCTGGGGGATGCTTGTCACTCCTGGGGCAGCAGCTTTTGGACCACACTGTTGGCCTGAGCTGGAAATGGAGATGGTGACATGTTTTGTCCCCAGTGCTGCCAGCGCAGCCCTTTCCCCAGCAGGGAGCTGGGCCTGCGGTGCGTTCCCTCCCTGTGTCCCCGGCAGGTTATGGGGATGGAGGAGGCGTGCATGGTGGGGGGAGGAATTTGGGGCTTGCTGCCGTGGGGCTGTGTTTCACACTGAGCCTTCCCCGCAGGGAGGTCATGAGCACTCCTGTCACCTGCCTGCGGAGGATCGAGCGAGTGGGCACGGTTGTGGACATCCTCAGCGACACCTCCTCCAACCACAACGGCTTCCCCGTGGTGGAGAGCAACCCTGACGCCACGCAGGTGGGGATGCAGCTGGGGGTCGGCCRTGCAAGGGCTGGCCGTGGCATGGGCCCCTCGCTCCCCCCAGCCCCATCTCATGTGTGGTGCTCTCTCGCAGGTGGCAGGACTGCGGGGTTTGATCCTGCGTTCCCAGCTCATCGTCCTGCTGAAGCACAAGGTGGGTGATGCTGCCTGGAGGCTCTTTGGGCTGTGTCAGAGCCCCGATGTCCCTGTCCCACTGCTGCCTCAGGCCCCTTGGTSCCTACCTTGCTTGGGAGGAGCTGGTGGAGGGTCCCTGTTGTCTCCCTTGGCTCACCCGAGGAGACAGCGGCGGCTGCCATGCCGTGCAGCATCATCCTGCACCCCACTGGGCGCACAAACCCCGAGTGAACGGGAAACAGGCTGTTCTTCTGCAGCTGGTCCACCTGCCCCACGCTCCTGCCTTCTCCCCTCCCTGCCCCTGTGCCTTGCCCTTGTGCCTGTCAGCACTGCAGGATGGTCCCCGACGGCCTCTCTCCTCCCAAGGTTTTTGTGGAAAGGGCCAACCTGAGCCTGGTGCAGCGGCGGCTGAAGCTGAAGGATTTCCGGGACGCCTACCCCCGCTTCCCCCCCATCCAGTCCATCCACGTCTCCCAGGACGAGCGCGAGTGCATGATCGACCTCAGCGAGTTCATGAATCCCTCGCCCTACACCGTGCCTCAGGTATTGGCTAGGGACCTCTCCGCACCCCAGCATCCTGGGGTCATGGGTGGGCAATGGGTGCCGGCTGGGGATGCCGCAGCCCACGCAGCCCCCCTCTGCCTTGCAGGAGGCRTCTCTGCCACGGGTGTTCAAGCTTTTCCGAGCCCTGGGGCTGCGGCACTTGGTGGTTGTGGACAATCGCAACGAGGTGAGTCCCTGCYCGCTGTGTGCGGGCAGCCTGGGCTCCTCTGGAGGGGGGGGGACACGCTGCCCTTGTCCCCAGGCTCTGCAGGCCAGCGTGGGGCTGTACCCTGTCCCTTTCCTGGCAGGTGGTGGGCATGGTCACCCGCAAGGACCTGGCCAGGTACCGGCTGGGGAAGGAAGGCCTGGAGGAGCTCTCGCTGGCACAGACGTGACGCGAGGCGGCGCTGCCCAGCGGAGATGCGCCCCAGCCCCTCGGAGCCGGGGACCCCCTTTTTGCGGGGAGAGGACTGGGCCAGCCTGTGCAGGCAATCGCGGTGCCCGGAGCACCGGCACGGCTGTGCTGCCCCGGCTCTCCTGCCCATCGCTGCCTTCCCACGTCTACTGCCTCCTCTTCTCACCCCTTCCTCTGCTTCCCCAAGGGATCAAAACGCACCCTTGGCTCTGTTAGCTCCTGGCGTAGGCTCTCCCTGAAGGTTGGGTGAAGGCTGGAGTGTGCCAGGGGAGCAGAAGTGCCCTGCTGAGCTGGGCACGGCCCCTCTGCCACGGCATATGGCCTCCATCGCCTCATCCACCYAGCCTGGGCTGTCCGGGACCTACCCCTGCTGCAGGGCCTGTGTGGGGAGCGGAGGGGACATGGTGGGGCTCCCTCCTGCTCCCAGGGCGCCATCCCCCCTGCCCCGTGCTCCTGCTGGCTGGGTCGGGCTGAGCCCTGGGGCAGACACGTCCCTACCCCTCCGGCCGGAGGAGGGGGCCGTGCCCTGCTCGGCTGTGCAATAAAAGGGCTCCTGTGGTTCAGCAGCTGCTGCCTCTTGCTCTTTCTTGGCTCCCTCAGCTGCTCTGACCCCAACCCGCATGTGGGGAGTCACCCCTGGGGTTCAGGGCAGGTTTGGGRAGGGGAGAGCTGCCTGCTCTGAGGCAGTGTTGGTCCTGCAGCCTGTGTCCCTAGTGCATGCCCCTCTGCCGCTCCTGCCCTCCTCCCGCCATTGCTGCTGCCTCTCCCCTCGGCCGTGCTGGGGTCCAGAGTCACCCCTGCGTGTGTTTGCACTTGCTGCAACTTGTTCTGGCCCTTTCCAGCAGCCTGGGCCTTGCCAGGCACCCCAAAACCCACCACCAGCCCTGGATCGGGCCAGGGGGAGGGAGCAGAGCCTGYACTCCCCTGGGTGCTGAGGAGGGCTCCAGCCCTGGCGCCTCAGCTCTCCCGCCTCCCACCATCCTTGCCCCTCACCTTGGCATTGCCCCCTGCCCTGGCTTGGAGCCATAGGCCCGGTGGTGCCCCCTCCTCGCTTGGGCAGGGGCGGGCATCCTGGTGCCTGGGGGGGTTTTCGACTGTGGGATACTGTGCTCAAATAAAGCCTGTTTGTACTTTTATTGTGGTGCTGCCCGTCTCTTGCTTCCCTGCTTCCCCCTGTGCTGCTGCCCAGGCTCAGCRCCATGTCTGGCCATAGCCCCCCGGGGCTGAGCCGAGGGCTGTCCCCGCTGCTGGTGCTGAGGGCCCACCTTCCTCAGCCCCGCGGCAGGGCTGGAGTGCTCGAGGCGGGGGGTGGCTACCCCTTCCCGGGTGCTTTTCCCTTTCAAGGCCCACAAAGAGCTGCCACAGAGCCGGGAATGCCTCGGCTGGGCCCTGGTAACAGCGCCGGGGCTGTGGGCTCCGGTGGGAGCCTGGTCCGGCGGTGGGGCCGTGGGGAAGGGCCGGCTCCCCTCCCCGTGCTCTCCCATGGGGGTCTGGTTCCCCGGCGCTGCCCTGGGGTGCAGCGGGTCCCCAAGGTGGTGATGGAYCCCCGCTGGGTGCTGGCAGCCAGGCGCTTTCCGGGGCCCCCGCGTCGCCCTTTGCCCTGGCGCAGCCGAGATAAGGGGATGGGATCTTCCAACTTGGGCCCACAGAGTAAACACGGGCTGCTGGCTCCTGCCGGCACCGCGCTTCCCGCCTCTTCCTGCTGCCAGGGTAGCCGGCGGCACCCCGAGGGCCAYGCCGAGCGGTGACCCTTTGTCACTGGCGGCAGGGATACCACAGTGGCGGGTGGCAAAGGACACCGCACGCACCGGTGCCTGGCGGGAGTCATTTATTCACTCGTCCCATTGCCGGCTCCGACCCGGCRGCTCCAGGTGCCCTGGCACTGGGGCTGCCGGGTTTATCATTAACCGGGCGGCACGTGGCGGGGCCGGGGGCCCCCGGGGCCATGGTGGGGTCACAGCCCGGTGAAGGGCTCGGCCTCCAGCCCCGGGCGGTCTGGCTCAGGCGGCAGCTCCCGCCCGGTGCCCGGCAGCTCTGGCCCCGGCTCTACCGTCCAGTTGGCCAGGAGGTCGCTGAAGTCGGGGGTGCCGGTATGGAGGAGGCCRGCGGGGCCGGGGCCCGGCTCCCTCCAGAAGGAGGGCGGCAGCTTCCTCCGGTGCATGGGGGTGATGTGGCCATATTTCCTCTCCAGCCGCTGCGTCTTGCCGCCGGCTGCCCAGGGCGGCAGGCACCGGTGCACGCCGTACTCGAAGAGCTCGGCCAGTGGCCCCAGCCTGTGCATGGCCCCGGGGCCACCCCGTGGTGCCACGGCCTCGGGCTGGGCCTCAGCGTGCCGGGGCGAGCCGCAGTCCTCGGGCACGCTGCGGCTGCCGGCGGCCTCCTCCCGGCCCCGCCGCCCGAAGTACCGCTGGATGTCGCAGCTGATGAGCTCCGAAAACTTGAGGAGCTGCAGGGTGGTCTCGGCGGCGCTGGGGACGGCCAGCTCCTGCCCCACGCTCTTCTCTACCGCCTCCTCCTCGTCTTCCTCTTCTTCTTCCTCTTCCTCTTCCTCCTCCTCCTCCTCGGAGAGGTCGGGGAAGTCGGGCTCGGGCGGCAGCAGGCTGTGTGGGAAGGGCGAGGGCAGCCGCAGCTCGGCCAGGGGCCGGATGACGCCCGCAGCCATGTCAGCGCGCAGGGGCACCCCGGGGCCTGGACTCACCCTGCGGGCAGGGACAGCGGGGTGAGGGTGGCACGCACACYGGCACCCTCCCTGACCCACCGCCCTGCGGCGACACTTGGCCCTGATGCGGCAGGGGGACCGTGTCGAGCCACGCCGTGGCCAGGGTGGGGCTGCGGGACAGCGAGGATGTCCCCCACAAGCCATGGGACATGGTGCAGTGGGGATGTCCCCACCAAGCCACGGGGTACAGGGCAGTGGAGACGTTCCCCCTGAGTCATGGGACATGGGGCAGCAGGGACATTCCTGCTGAGACCTGGGACATCAGGTAGCAGGGACGTTCCCACCAAGACGTGGGATATGGGACAGCGGGGACACACCCCCTGAGTCATGGGACATGGGACAGCGGGGACGTCATCCCCCCCCAGGCCACGCCATGTGGGGCAGTGGGGATACCCTAACTGAACCCTGGGACATCAGGCAACAGGGAYGTCCCCATCAAGCCAGGGGACATGGGGCAGCAGGAATGCCCCCACCAAGACATGGGATGTGGGACAGCAGGGACGTCCCCACMGAGCTACGGGATGTGGGGCAGTGGGAATGTCTGCCCAAATCCATGGGATATGGGACAATGGGAACTTCCCCAAGGCACGACACGTGGGGCAGCAGGGATGTCCTCACTGATCCGTGGGACAGCAGGGATGTCCCTACCAAGTCATGGGATGTAGGGCAGTGGGGACATACCCCCTGAGCCATGAGCCATGGGGCAGCGGGGATGTCCCCCAGCGCTGTGGGGCAGCGGGATGTTCCTCTTCACCCTGGCACTGTGCACGGAGGTGAATGGGGCTCAGCACCCACCCTGCCACCCTGGGCTGAGCCCCCTGCCACCCTGGGCTGAGCTGTCCCCGCCACCCTGGGCTGAGCACCTGGAACGCTGAGCCCTGTGCCCTGCCCACACAATGGCCCCATGGGTTTCCCTGCGATGGGGCGAACCCGGCCACCTCCCCGCACTGCCCTGGTGGGCTCTGGCCWCGGCTGGGTCTTGCTGAGCTGGATGAGGCCCCTCTGTAGTTAGTGCTACCTGTGCCCCAGGGTCCCCAGCCCTGCCTCGCTGCAAGGCATCCCTGGCCATGTGCCTGGGACTGCCGTCGCCCCAGCCCTGGCCCCGAGAGGGTCTTMGGGTAGGGGGGACAAATCCTGGGGGACAAGTCCTGCTCCTACCACGCCAAGCACGGTGCTGCACCCAGCCTGGGACAGCATCGTCGCCATCTTTGGGGTCACCGTGTGTCCCTCTTTGTGCCGTCCCCACCGCGGGCCCCTGGTCCTGCCTCCGTGCTGCCCCGGGGCGGGCGGTGGGGGGCTCAGCCTCCCGAGGCACCGTGCACCTCCGCACTGCAGGGAGAGGCGAGCGGGGCCACCCCGGCAACGGAGCCAGTCTGCCCCACTGCCACCCTCAGCCGGAGAAATGCCCCGGTGCAGGAGGGCATYGCCCGGGACCGCGGCTCGGCACTCACCTTGGCGCTGCCGCCCGGCCATGCATAGGCTCCCGCGCCGCTCCCCCTTCCCATCCCTCCACCTGGGCCTGAAGTATTTATAGCGGAGCAGCGAGCTGACGGCTGGCAAATATTTGGTAGCTGTATTGTAATAGTAGACTCGGTAAACAGAGCTGGGGTTTGCTTTAGCACCCAGCAACGGGAGAGCGGCGCGGGGAGGGACGCGGRGACGGAAGGCAGGGCTCACCTTAATGGTTCACTAGCCAGGGGATTTTCAAGTGTTGTTCCTGTAAATTCACCTATTAAATCGGCAGCCCCAGCTGCCAAACTGCCCGCACACTTGTGCCGAGGGCTCTTATCTCCCTGCTGATTGGAGGCGAAATCAAGCTTTGTCAAATAGGCGTAAAATTAAATTTCATGCTATTTTGACTCCTGGAGTAGGGATCTTCTGAAGAACATACTGCATATCGAGCGATGCCTCTGCAAACAGGCGCTGCCGCCGCAGCTGCAGCGGGYAAAGCCTCTCTGTGGGGGTCCTGCGGTGCCAGCCCCCCGCACAGCAGAGCTGAGCAGCTGCGCAGCCCCCGTGCAGGTCCAGACCCCCTATCTCCAGCCTCGTGCCCCTCCCCAAGGCCGGTGCGGGGCTCCCTGACCAGCCCCAGGATGGGGTTTGGAACCTCTCGAGGTGGCAGGACACGGCCCTGATGGCACGGTCGGTGGGAGAGGCACTTCAGGGTGCCGTGCTCCCCGGGGGGGGGGGGGCTGGGTGCCCAGGGCTGGTGGCTCTTGCCAGGCAGCACCTGTGGGTGCAGAGATGGGGACGAGCCGTGTGGAGAGCAGCTGGGCCAGCCCCATGGTGGGGACAGCACACGGGACGGCAGCATTGTCACTGTGGACGGGGTGCCTGTGCTGCCTTGAGCACCCTGCCCCCTGCGCTGAGCTGTCCCCCGGCGCTGAGGTGGGGTCCCCAGCCCCTGGCACGGTGCAGCACTGGCGAGGAGAGTGCCAGCCTGGGCACGGCTGTCACCCACTCCCCTCCCCRGGGCAGCACCCCTGGGGCACCCTGTGGGGGCAGAGCTGGGCACCGGCACCAGCACCAGCACCAGCACCGCAGCGCTCCCTTTCCCGTCTCCAAACACACCAGCAATGCCGGGGCCGGAGCAGCAGCCGTCCTGCCCGGGCACCACTGGGCAAACACAGCGGGTRGGAGCTGATAAGCCACAGGCACCCTTGGGTCTGCTCCCTGACGTCACCCGCCACCGCCCGCCCGCCCGGCATGGCTTAGCGTGGCGTGGCTCTGCACGGCTCTGCATGGCTTGGCACTGCTTGGTGTGGCTTAGCATGGCCTGGCATGGCTCGGCACGGCTTGACGCAGCTCAGCATGGCCCAGCATGGCTTGGCATGGCCTGGCACGGCTCTGCATGGTTTGGCACTGCTTGGTGTGGCTTAGCATGGCCTGGCATGGCTCAGCACGGCTTGACGCAGCTCAGCATGGCCTGGCGTGGCTCAGCACAGCCTGGCATGGCCAGGCACGGCTCTGCATGGCTTGGCACTGCTTGGTGTGGCTTAGCATGGCCTGGCATGGCTCAGTGCGGCCTGGCATAGCTCGACACTGCTTGGCGTGGCTTGGCATGGCCTGGCGTGGCTCGGCGTGGCTCGGCATGGCCTGGCACGGCTCGGTACAGCTCAGCAGCCGCTGCGGCCCGGTTACTGGGC